>PVJC01006698.1:12719-54096 GCA_004026665.1 Murina feae | reverse complement strand
AGTAGGCAAGCTTGGGAGGCAGGCAGCACCCAGCCCTGGCCACGCTCAAAAAAGAGAACAACATGCTGGGGAGGGCAAGAGTCTGAGAGATCAACATAGAGGGGGTACCTGCTCCAAGCCTCCACGGTGTGCCTGGGGGCAGGCCCCCGGCAGGTAGACACACACAGGAGGACTGCTCCGAGCCTCAGATGCGGCTGGGGGCAGGTCCCCAGTGGTGACACACACACATACACACACACACACACACAGAAGGCGCCTGGCAGACTGGGGCCATCATAGGACATCCACTGAGGGGTCCCAGACTGTGAGAGGGCACAGGTCGGGCTGAGGGACTCCCTCCACCCCGAGTGCACAAATTTTTGTGCACCGGGCCCCTAGTACAGTATATAATTCTCATTGCCCAGAGGCTACTTTCCACCCATCACCATATATTTGACCTCCTTTATCCATTTTGCCTGCCCCCTCCACCCCCTAACCCTCTGGTAACCACAAATCTCTTGTCTGTATCTATGTGTTGGTTTTTTGTTGTTGTTTTTTTCTTTGTTTGTTACCTTTTTGTTTTATAATCCACATATGGGTAAAATTATGCTGTTTTGTTCCTTTTCTGTCTGACTTACTTCACTTAGCATAATACTCTCAATATCCATCCATGTTGTTACAAGTGACAATATTTCATCTTGTTTTTTGGCTGAGTAGTATCTCATTATATATATGCATTGCATCTTTATCTGTTCACCCCTTGATGGATGTTTGGGTTGTTTCCATATCTTGGTCATTGTAAGTAAGGCTGTAATGAACAGAGGGGTGTATATATTTTTCAAATTAGTTTTCATATTCTACAGATAGATACCTAGTGGTGGAATTGCTGAACCATATGATAGTTCTATTATCAATATTCTGAGGAACTTCCATACTGTTTTTCACAGTGACTGCACCAATTTACATCCCCATCAACAGTATACAAGGTTGCTCTTTTCTCTACCTTCTCTCACACACTTGTTGTTTCGTACCTTTTTTGATAATAGCCATTCCAACAAGTGTGCGGTGATATCACATTTTAGTTTTGATTTGCATTTCTCTGATAATTAGTGATGTTGAGCATCTATTCATATGCCAGTTGGCCATTTGTCTGTTTTCCTTGGGAAAATGTCTATTCAGATCCTTCGCCTATTTTTGTTTGTTGTTGTTATTGAGTTGTGTAAGTTCCTTATATATTTTGAATATAAACCCCTTAACAAAAATATCATTTGCAAATATCCCCTCACCTCAGTTTAGTTACCTTTTTATTTTGCTGATGTGTTTGTGTGTGTGTGTGTGTGTGTGTGAATTTGACTCCAAAGGCAATGGAAAATAAAGGAAATGGGCCTTCATTAAACTAAAAAGCTTCTGCACAGCAAAGGATACCATCAACAAAGCAAAAAAAGGGAGATCCTTTCTGGGGAGGGGGGAGAAGATACATAATAACTAACTATGCAGTGGAAGGCAGTCAGGATTATATTCAGTATAAGAAAAGATTGCTGTGTGAATGGGAACAGGACAGGAGTAATTCTGCCTGAAGTAGATAAAGAAGCTGCAAGAGCACTGCAAGCAGTGGAAACAACATGAATAAACAAACACCTGACAGTGTATGGTTTGTGGTGCCCAGAATTCAGGTCTAGAGATGTTGGTAGAAGACAGTGTAGCTCTCTGAATCTTGGTCTCTGTATTTCTCTGCATTTCTGTGTTGGCTCCATCCTCAATCAGGCTGCCCCATCCCGGGGGCAAGCAATTGCAATCTCACATGTGGTCCTCGCAATGTTCCAAGAAGATTCCCAAAGTTGAGGGAATCAGCCACTTTTCTCAGGGTGGGCCGTGTTCTGCTTGGCCACATCTAATTACAAAGTGGACTTCAAAGTCAAACTTATATCCAAAACCCATCTTAAAGCAGTTGTTCTCAAATTTTAGCACACATGAGCCTCCCCTAGAGGGCTTATTCACACAGATGTTAGATCATATTCCTCCCCATGCCCCCAGCGAATCTGATTCAGCAGGTCAGAGGTGCATTTATGGTTTAGGTGATGCTGTCACTGCTGGTGCAGGGCCACACTTTGAAAACCACTGCCTTACAGAAGTGGAAGGATGGTTTTCAACAAAAAGATCCGAGTGCTGTTACCTGAAGATATGGGCTGGATTTCACGCAGGCCAAAACCGCAGATTTAAACTATGACCATCTGGGAAAATTTGAAACCCTATGATCATTGTTTGCAATTCAGCCCTTTCCCCTTCTTCTTGACCTTTTTTATTTCAGCTATTAGTAGCTTCCTAGTTTTATTGTGGCTACATAAGGTTGCTCACCTTCAGGCACCAGATCATCACCATTCTGAACAATAATAATAAAAAAATTATTTTCTTACTTTCCTCAGAAGAGCTTGACCCAAAGATCTGACGGTAGCATATTCATCAAAGATCACAAAACAGATCTAGATTTCTTAGTTTTAGGGTCCTGTTTGCCTTTTATGTGACCTTGGACATGTCACAACATCTGTGTGCCACATGTTGATGGAAATAGTATAAAATGACTGTTATAAGTCATTGTGAGGATTCAATGAGTTCATATCAGCTCCAGAGATGTTTTAAAGAGCTGTATCTGCTCTTGTTAAAAAGTGTCCATTGCTGTGGCTATAAGTAATTACAACTGAGAGATTCTGGAAGAGAAAGGGACCTGAAACACTGGCAGGATTTAACCCCTTTCCTGGACAGTCAGTATAATCACATAAACATCATTAAAATATATGACCAAGGACACAGAGATGGTTAACTCATGCTCCTTGTGCTCTTGCTGCTACACCACAAGCCATACTTCTTTCCAATGCAGCATGAGTTCTCATAGAAAAAACCATGAATTTTGGAATTACCTGAAAAATAGAATTTAATTTTTTCATGTTTGAAACAAATAATTTTGAGCAGATTAAGTACACGTTTGTAGTGCTGTTTTTTTATTTTTGAAATAAGATTAAAAATAGAATCCATAGGTATTTCTTGTGAGACTTTAATGCAAGAAAGGCATAGCACAGAGCCTGGGGAAACATCACTTTGTTGTCAAATGTTTATTTTTCCCCTTTAATTTCTCAAATAAGGCTAGCATCTAAGCAGGACTCTTTGGCTGTTATGCCAACAAGATGATTAATAGAAGTCATAGATTATATGAATGTCACAGGGAATTCTCCTACAATATGGCTTTCAATGCCCTACCATTGACTATCACCCTCACTTATCTACAGAGCTATTGAGTATAAGTGTTCACAGTTGCTATTCATGGAATTATTTTCATGTTGCCTGACATGGTGCTACATCCTTGATGAGCAGTAATCCATGTATTTCTCATCCCAACACTAGGAAGTTCATACTACTGTTTGACCAGTCTTTCAAGAGAGAATTTTATATCCATGAATGTCTTTGAGGTCTTTGTGTGAGTGAGCGTCTGTCTAAATTATTAGGACCTTTGTGCTATAGAAGAGTTGAACAAAGGGCAGACTGTGAATGATAGACTTCAACTGAAATGAATGACATGTTGTCTTAAAAATGAATTGAATTACAGATTTTAGTATTGGCTTCACATATATCCAGACATCTCTTCACAAGAAGGTATTAAAAAAAGCTAGAATACACACATCCTTGAGACTGTGATATCAGGACACCTCTCCCTTTATGGCACATTTTCTTTTATATATCATCCTGTGTCTGGCATGGAATATTGGACTATGTTTGTTCAGAGAACCTACTCTGTTGTTTTCTTGCCTTTGGCTCTGTAGGAGATGTTTTATCTTCTCTTTAAATGCCTTTTTATCTTCTTCATTTGCCTAAATCTTCTAGATTCTTCAGACCAGTTCAATTGCTTTTTTTATGAAGCCTGCCAAGGTTATATGGTATGATTCACTGCTCTTGGAGTTGTAATTTGCCAAATGTCTTCAACATGTTTATTTTGCAATTGATAGCTATATAAATTTGAAAAATAAAGATAAGAAAAATTAATTAATGCATCACCTATAATTTCACCAGTAAAAAGGAAGGTGTGCTTGCATTTGTATACATGTGTATGAGTAAATAAATATAGGTTTATATATGTGTGTGTTTGAAAATTATAAAAGATTTATTATCCTGCACCTTGCTTATTTACTGAACATTATACTATAAAGTAAAATGTTAAAATATGACTAATATGTCTTCAGTTGTACATTTACTCTAGTCTTACTACTTCGGTAAAAGTTTTATATGAGGGATTCTAAACTAATGAATAAATAGCAAGACATGATTATTTTCCTGTCCATTTATTTTGTGTAGGATCTTGAGAAAATTATTTATCCTGTTACTTGTGTGTGTGTATGTGTGTGTGTGTGTGTGTGTAAAAAGTATTTAACTTAAAGGGTTATTTTAAGAATTAAATGAAGTAATGCAAATAAGATAGGTCATATAGTGCCAGGAACATAATGAACATTCAAAAACATTAATTAATAGTATTTGCATTATATTCATTTATTTATTTATGGTGGCCTGGTGCATGAAATTCGTGCATGGGGGGTGTCTCTCAGCCCCGCCTGTATCCTCTCCAATCTGGAACCCCCTAAGGGTATGTCCGGCTGCCGGTTTAAGCCCGTTCCCTATCGGCCTAAACTGGCAGTCAGACATCCCCCTTGCAATCTGGGACTGCTGGCTCCTAACTGCTCACCTGCCTGCCTGCCTGATTGCCCTAACCACTCTGCCTGCTGGCCTACTTGCCCCCAACTGCCACCCCCCACCAGCTTGATCACCCGCAACTGGCCCCCTCACAGATCTGATCACCTCAAACAGTCCCTCCCACTGGCTTGATCACCCACAACTGCCCTCCCCTCTTGGCCCCTAATCACTTTGGTCCTGCCACCATGGCTTTGTCTAGAAGAATATCCAGAAGGTCTCCTAGAACGTCTCCCAGTCTAATTACCATATTACCCTTTTATTAGTATAGATAGAGGCCTGGTGCACAGGTGGGGGCCAGCTGATTTGCCCTGAAGGCTATTCCAGATCAGGATGGGGGTTTCCTTGGGGGATGGGGTGGCCTGGGCAAGGGGCCTATAGTGGTTTACAGGCCAGCCACACCCCCACTGGGGTCCCCACTGGGGACATTGCTGGCCTGGGAAAGGGCTTGGGGCAGTTGGCAGGCCAGCCACACCCCCAGGGGATGAAGGTTTCATGCTGGGGGTGTGTGACCAGCCTAGGTGAGGGGCTGAGGACTGTTTTCAGACTGGCCACACCCCCCTCAGGGTGGGGGTCTCTGCTGGGGTGCCTGGCCAGTCTGAGTGAGGGGCTGATGGCTGTTTGCAGGCTGGCCATATCCCAGTAGGCACCCTCACCCTATGGGGGCATGGCCAACCTGGGTAAGGGGCTGAGGGCTGTTTTCAGGCTGACCATGCCCCCCAGTGGGGACCCTCATCCCATGGTGGTGTGGCCAGCCTGGCTGAGGGACTGAGGACCATGTTCAGGCCTTGCCCTTGGTGGCTGGCCCAGGCAACCCAAGCCTCCCACGTGCTCAGGCCAGGAGCCACCAACCACAGACCCCTCCTTTGGTGGCCGGCCCAGGCAGGTGGGAAGCTTGGCTTCCTCCAATGCTGGGGGCCACCCAAGCCTCCCGCCCACTTCAGTTGGCTCTGTGACTGGGCATCTTTGTCCCACTAATTTCCATATTCCCTCCTGATTGGCTGTGGCACGTTGTGGAGGTACAGTATTTGTCTATTATGAGTGTAGACTTTATTTATTTATTTATTTATTTATTTATTTATTTATTTATTTATTTAACATATGCCAGATATGTATCCAGAAATATGCTGGGTCTCACTTAACTTCTAGGAGCTTAAAGTCTATTTAGAGAATTTTCACTAAATAAAAAGTACTTCCTTAATTAACAGCAGGATAGAAGGAATAAGCATGTGGCAAATTAGAATAGTCAAGCCTTTAGTCTTAAAAATGAAATAGTGATACAAAAAAAAAATATTGCAGAGAACAAATTTTTTATCTCGATGGAAATTCCGTAATGAGTTATTCAAACCTGTAACCTGTAACATCAGGCATTTTATTTTATCTTTCAGATTATAGTAAAAAAAACAAACAAAAACAAAACAAAACAACAAAAAACAAAATAGCCCTGTCATGTCCAGCCACTTTCACTTAATTCCTGGAACTGGATTAACTATGAGAAAACCAATCCAAGTAACGCGAGACCCAGCAGCCGTCAGGCAGGTATATCTTGTATATCTTGTTGCCATGGCAAGCAGCCTATAGCATCCTTTTTTTTTTTTTTTTTTTTTTCGGGACATGGGTAAATTCCTGACTCATCCATATAAAACCTTCAGATCTCTGAGAGGCCAGAGGTTACAGATTGAAATTCATGCCTAATAGAAACAGCTTCCGCGGTCCTCACCACACTCTCGTACACAATATTCAAAGAGGATCCCAAGGACTTAGCTCTTGTCTCTGCTCTGCATTTGAACTGGGTTCATGTACAGGCACAGAGCAGCTAGTGTTTTATAGAGGGCAAAGGTGGGTACATTGAAAGCACTCACTATTATCACATGTCTCTGTATTTGTGCCTGATCCACTCTTTTACCTTAAGCCTTTGTTGTCAGGTTGGGAACACAGTTGAATTGTTAGTGTGTTAGTGTGTTAGTGTGTTAGTGTGTGTGTCCGGGGGAAGAGTGTGTGTATAAACTACCGTGTGTGTGTGTGTGTGTGTGTGTGTGTGTGTGTTTCCCAAAGATGAAAGATAAAAAGAGACTATTAAATGCCAATCTTAAAGCAGATCTGTGGGTTACTATGCCTATCTGGGTTTTTATTGACTGTGCACCACTAGCTGATCGGACTAGAAACACCTGTTGTTTCCCCTGAGCGCCACTGGAGAGAGAAGGTGTGCAGCCAGAGCTTAGCGATGAGAACATGTGGCTGCTGCAGGAGCCATGGTAAGTCATAGTAGAGCAAGAGAGTAAACACTGGAGTACGCGTACTTTGTCACTCACATGCTAGTCTGGGGGAAGTTTTGGCCCACGCTTCCCTGCATTTGGTACTATAGACTATTTTAATAATGTTTACACGCTGGTTCTGCTCCCTATCTCAACAAGCTGTTAAGAGAAGCCACGCTTAAACAAGCATCCGCGCATCTTCTGCTGCTGCTGCGAGAGGGTAGCAGGCTGTTCCCCAGAATAGTCTGTAAAAGATCTTCTCCAAATAAACGGCTTTAATGCTAAGCAAAATGCCACATATGTAAAATAGGTAAGGCCAAATTATGTAAAATGCTTTTTTAAAAGATGAGGGAAAAGGAGTTAGTATGGAATAAATCTGTCAGCATGGGGAGTTCCAGAAATAGTTGTAAAGGTAGTTTGAACTGCTTAAGATTGCAATTACTATTTACTTCTCCAAATTGGCTCCATTATTTTATGAAATAATCTTAAGAATAATTTATTTGACCTCCAGGGGTTTGTGGCCATATCAAGAATAGATGTTTAAAAAGCCTGCTGAAAGACTTTTAAAACCCAACTTAATCTTTGTATCAAACACCTTTACTTATTGCTTATTCCCATACAAACACCCCCCCCCACACACACACACACATTCCAAATTCCTCAGGGAAGCCTTTTTCTACATTAATGTTAATGGATTGGCATGGGAAGAGACACATTATTCACCCTGAGTTATATGTATCAAGAGAAACAACTAAATCAGTGCGCTTTGTTCTTAGTAAGCTTACTTAATCTCTCAGATATGTAAAGAAGAAAACAATATGAACCATCTTCTTAATTAAAATCATAAAGTGGATACTGAAATAGGAAAGACCTTTAAATAGTATCCGGTCTAGACTTTTCTTTTTTTTTCTAATTGAGGAAAAATAGGTTCAGAATGCTAAAACAACTGGCAGGTGCAAACACTCCAAACAAGAATCAGGGCTTCATGTTTCCAATTTCATTTGGTTGTTTTGGCTCTTATTGCCTGTACATAAAGAATCAATTGAGCCAACTCTTAAAAACTCAGGTGCCTTGGATTTTCCCTGAGAAGATCTATGTTGGTAGTTGTTGAGTGGGACTTAAGAATCATCATTTTTTACAAACATTCTGGGGAATGATTGTGACGCAAACACTATAGAAAACGCTGCACCATATAATTTTGTCCTTAAAGATCAAACATCATTGAAGCCTACATAGTAATTTCTAAAGTATATTATTGCAAATTTATTTTCAACTTCTCTATGTTTTATAGAGACTTCGGGGGAAGCTTTTCATTTAGACCTGCATAATATCCACTGAGAAGTCAATTTTCCTGGAATCTGCTTTTACATTTATGGGGTTTAAACATCTATTTTCTATAATATTGCCATTTCCTAAAAGTCTGTCTAGGACTTTTCACCATTCAATCCACATTCTATTTAGTAAGATAATAAATTTAAAAGTGCACTGAAGCCACACCTACTGAAATGGGCTCGAGGAGCTGATCTTAGGCAGCAATCAGAACACTTGGCAACAGAATAGACTGCTATGCTTGCCTTGCACATGTTTCCTAGAAACGAGGCAAATTGTGCATCCATAAGACTTTAACCCCCTCAAAAAATAATAATAAAAATTAATAAATAAATAAAAATCGCTTCCTCACGAAAAAACACAAATGTTGAAGAATTGCTGAGTGCTGTCCATGGTGCTAATGGTAAACCTTCCTGGGAATGGCTTTTAAAGAGCCAGCTTGTGAAGAGCATTTAACAGACGCTGCTTTTAATCCCTATCATTTTGGCAATGCCAAGAATATCCAGGCACGCAATTCAACACCCATCGAGTTCTCCTCTAAGCCAAGTGAAAGAAGGGTACCTGCAATTATTTAAATAGACATGTTTGACTCTCAGGTAATTTATATGGAAAATAATGGCCCATGCGCAAGAGTTGAGTTATTATTTAAAAAGACAGACTTAGCCTGTAAGCTAACATAGGTTAGTGATTTCAGGGACTGCATGCTCAACCTCTTGTGTGAACTGTGCTTTCATACCATCTCATTTGACAATTAAAATGGAAAACCGTGGGAAAAGCCATTGTTTGTTTTTCTATAGTGCCATCAATGTGCAGGGCCCTGAACAATAGTCAGGGCATGGCAGACAAAGGCTCTGCCCCTTGGAGCTTACAATTGAACAGCGTGATACAATGCAGAACAATACAATTCAGAACAAGCATGTGGTGATTAACAACCTTTCCATGTGGCATTCTTTGCAGAATAGGTGCTATTTTCTATATAAATCTGTGGGTGGAGGAGGGCGGGAGGAAGATGTACATACATTGATAGAAGGAGAATTTTACAGAAGACACAAATCAGCCTTGGGTGAATAGACCAAGGAGGAATGCAGATCAGGAGAGTGGTATGATCAGTAGTTAAGGAGTTCAGGGCAGGCTTTCTCTGCAGTGAATGGGGATCTGGGGAGCTCCTGGAAATAACAGAAATAACAGGGATGGCCTCATCATAAAGCAAAAAGTAGGAGCTGAGGTGTTTAATGAAGAAGAGTCCCTTTTTAGTATTTCAGGAAAGGAAATTGTTTTGAAAGCATCCATGGAAGGCAGACAGTTACAAGATTGTGTGGTATACTCATCAAAATTTGAAATTTTACTTGAGAAACACAGAAATTCTGGAAGGTGTTTCACAAATGAATTCTAAGTGGGTTATGGAAGAAGAAACAGTGTGGATCAGCTAGAATTGTATGTTGAGACATTGTGAATCGAGAGCGATGGCTGCATGAATTCAAACATATTTGGAACCTAAGTCTAGTATTCTGTGTGGTGTCTATGGTGTGGATAACATTTCAGTAGGAACAACTATTGGAAGCAACTTGATATTTATTTTGCTCTGTTATGATGGCTAATATGTCTTGAGTGCCTACTATAGCAAGGCACAATTCTCAGAATTGCTTATATTATCTCCTTCATTCCTCACAGCTGCCCTGTGAGGTAGGTAATATAAGTATTATAAACCCTATTCCACAGATGAGTAAATTGAGGCACACAGAGACTAAAAAACTTCCCAAGAACAGAGTCTCACTTCAAACTCACTACTCTAACCACAATGCCACAAATTTCTATCCAAGACCAGGTTTCCATTCTCAAGGAAAAAACAACTTTGATGGGATTGTCCTGTATTTTCTGGAATATTACAGGACACTAATTCATTTGTGCTTGTATAATTCTGTATACATAAAGGATTATGCATATATATTCTTCCTATACTCTTTCTATTTTGCTTAAATTTATTGTGTGAATTGATGAATTAATGTAATAAATAAGGCAACAATGTTTGTGTCTAGTACAATAGCTTTAACATCTAGAAATTTGGATAAAATATCTAATCTAATAAAAGAGTAGTATACAAATTAACCATCTCTCCGGGATGCCTATGCCACGCCGACCAGCCAATCAGAGTGGCTGTATGCAAATTAACCCATCCAAGATTATGTCTGACAGCCACTGAGCTAGAGTACACAGCAGGCTTCTGTTGCAACTGCCTGCTTAGGCTGGCTAAGCCTCTGCTCACGGTAACAATGTTTCAATTATAGAAGCCACAGAGCTGAAACAAACAGGAGGCTTCCTTAACTGCCTAGGCCTCAGCTCAAAGCAACAGTGTTTCAATTATAGAAAATAAATAAACCCCAGAAACCTGATTCCAGCCAGCCTCACTGGGACCTTGGGTCAATGGTAGCTATAGGCAGCCGGAAAGCCTGAAAACAGCCTTCAGCCCCTCACCCAGGCTGCCCAGGTACCCCAGTAGGGACTTGAACCCTGAAGGGACTGTGAGCAGCCTGAAAACAGCCCTCAGCCCATCATCCAGGCTTGCCACACCCCAATGGGGTGAAGGTCCACACTGGGGGGCTTGGCCAGCCTGCAAACAGCCATCAGCCCCTCACCAAGGCTGGACAGGCATGCCAGCAGGTGGACATTCCCCAATGGGTCCCAGACTGTGAGAGGGCACAGGCTGCGCTGAGGGACCCCCCGAGTGCACAATTTTTTGTGCACCAGGCCCCTAGTTAAGAAATAAGAAAGAACACCATGAATCCACCCAGCTCCTATGAAAGAATAATGTAAAATAGGGAGCTAAAACATGTAATAGATTAAAGTTTGAGTCCAAGAAAAATATTAGCAAATAGCTTTTCCTATATTTGCTTCATCACTGAAGGCCCCAGAGTGCCTTATGGCAGCCTGTTTTCTACATATTACATCCAAATAGATTATGAGTAAATGCAGAATTCAAATAGCTTTCCTATTGTGTATCCCAGGTGTAGTAATTTTGCAATGCAGGGTTCCCTGCATATTTACAAATATTTTTCAGGGGTTCCCTAACCTTATTTTCTCTTTTTTTGTGTCTGTTTGTGTCACACTTAAGCAATCTCTTTATCCCAGGAGCTTTTAAGGATTCTTAAATGTGAATTACTTCAGGTAACAGTTTGTTTTAAAATACAGTAGGCCCTAAAACACCTTGGTCTTCAAATAGGCAGGCATAAAAATTAACTGCCATAGGAAACCTCTGCTGAGAATTATTATGATGATCCCAAAGGAATGGAGACCATTGGTTTAAGAATTTGAGAGCTGAATACCAAAGATATATAAGTAGCTTATTTTCTCATTAAGTGTAAGCTTGCATGATATCTGTGTTCCTTGAGCTTAAATAACAATTTTTCTTCAAGTCTTCTCAACCTCAAACAAGTGGTTCACCAAATAAACAGATGAGAAAGGAGAACACAATAAATTTTGCAAGCGCTGTATTTACACAATCATGTCTAAACTCCCAAAATGATTTTAAGCACATATGCACACACTTAACTGTAATAATGTAGGCTGGAGTTAGTACAGGGGAAAATATAAACATAATCTAAGGTATCAAAAGCCTTTAATGTTTTGCTTCAACTGACATGAACTCAAATATTCGAGGCCTGTGATAATTTGACCTCTTTCATGAGCATAACTATCAAGTTTTAGTTTTATTCCATCTGACTCTTCTTGTTTTTCCATCTTCTTTACAAGTTCCTTCTCGTATCATAAAAGGTTGTCAGATTGTTCCTAAAGTAAAGCGTAACAACAAAACTACCATGTTTCATTTCAAAGTAGTGTAGAGTCTCTCTCCCTCCAAACCTAACTGTTTCAAAAAAATTCCTTTAGTCCCTGAAATAGGTGTCAGTTGAACCACTCCACTGACATCTTTTTCAAATATAATTGACGATAGGCCCAGTGCACGAATTTGCGCACTCATAGAGTCCCAAGGTGTCAGTGGACCAATTGGCCTCTGGGCAGGCAGTAGGATGCCCTTGCCAGCCAGGGATCCTGATCCATCCCACTGACATTCACACCAGTTGTCAGGAACTACCTCGTGGCTGCTTTTATATTGTTTCTTCCTTGTGGAGTGTCTAAGGAGGGGAAGTGGCCACAGTGCCTGAGGCTGACTTCCAGGAGACCAGCAGTGCTGTGGGATCATGCTGGTAGCACTGGTCCATCTGTGTTCCGTCTCTGGCCTATTCTCTAGATATTGGACCTGCAGGACTACTGCAGGAGTGAGTGGCTGCTTCCAGCCTGGTGGGCCGCCAGGATGGATCTCAACTGAGTGGCACTCCTGCTGTGGGAGCACACTGGCCACCTGGGGGCAGCTCCTGCATTAAGTGTATGCCCCCTGGTGATCAGTGCACATCATAGCAACCGGTCATTTCAGTCATTCTGGTTGTTCAGTCATTTGGTTGCTTAGGCTTTTATATATATATATGTACTAGGGGCCCAGTGCACAAAAATTTGTGCACTCGTGTGGGTCCCTCAGCCTGGCCTGTGCCCTCTTGCAGGGGGATGTCCACCTGCTGGCGTGCCTGGCCAGCCTGGATGAGGGGTTGTTAGCTGTTTGCAGGCTGGCCAAGCCACCCAGTGGGAACCCTCACCCCATGGGGGTGTGGCCAGCCTGGGTGAGGGGGTGAGGGCCATTTTTAGGCTGCCCACAGCTCCCATTGACCCAACGTCCAGCAAGGCTGGCTGGAATCAGGTTTCTGGGGTTTATTTATCTTCTATAATTAAAACTTTGTTGTCTTGAGCGGAGGCCAAAGCAGGCAATGAAGCCTCCTGTTTGCTTCAGCTCCATGGCTTCTATAATTGAAACATTGTTGCCTTGAGTAGAGGCCCAACCGGCCTAGACAGATAGTTTCCTCCATCACTGGTGCAACAGAAGCCTCCTGTTTGCTCTAGCTCCGTGGCTGTTAGCCGCCATCTTGGCTGGGCTAATTTGCATACAGCCGCTCTGATTGGCTGGTGGGCATGGCTTGACTGGTGGATGTGGTCAATTTGCATATTTATCTTTGTTAGATGAGATAGAAACCTGTTTTACCTTTTATTTTTTTTCCTAAATTGAGATCTAATTTATATTCATTGAAAAAGCAGAGTTCCTACCCTAACCGGTTTGGCTCAGTGGATAGTGCATCAGCCTATGGACTGAAAGGTCCCAGGTTCAATTCCAGTCAAGGGCATGTACCTTGGTTGTGGGCACATCCCCAGTAGGGGGTGTGCAAGAGGCATCTGATTGATGTTTCTCTCTCATCGATGTTTTTTTTCTTGATGTTTCTATCTCACTCTCCCTCTCCTTTCCTCTCTGAAATCAATAAACATATACTTAAAAAAAATAACATAGTAAAATACCTTTACAACAGAGGCAGATATTTCTTAGATGGGACAGAGAAAGCACTGCCCATATAATAAAATATTGCCATATTAAATTTCATGAAAAGTAAAAACCTCTGCTCATCAATAGCCACCACTAAAAAAAAATGCATAGTCAAGCAACAGAGAAAATATTCACAATGCACAATAGCATAGGAAGGTAACTAAATGTTTTTAAATTATTAATTATATGAACTTTTAATGTCTTTTATGGATTATTTTTTCCCCTTGTTTGAGTACCCCCTTCTTGAAAATTGATCCTATTAATTGTTATTTTTCTCATTTTTTAAATTTTCTCCAACTCATCTATTTGAATCATTTTTGTTGCTTTTCTGATGTGTTACCCAGGCCATCTCCCCAGCTGTCTACTCTTTCAATCTAACTTTTCCCTGGGTGGTCTCAAGTCTTGCCACTCATAGTGTGACCTGTCAGCCACCAGCAGCATCAGCACCTTTAATCTCTTTAGGCTTCTAGAGCCCCAGCTAGATGCACTGATGCACATCTGCATTTTAACAACAGCCTAGGGGACTCCTATGTATACCCTTCACAGCTTGAGAAGAAGTAGCCTTAGAACTTGTACATACAGATTCTATTGTATTCTCGGCTGATGGTTCTTATGTATTTAGTACATGCCATTTGAATGTGATCCAGATTTATTGCTCAGCATGCTGAGTGTCTCCAGATGGCAGATACTGAAGTAGGTATGTAAAACACAATATGTTCCAAAACAAACTCATTATTTTTCTCTTACTTCCATATCTCGGTTAGAGAAGAGGTGAAGTTAAACAATGTTTATGTCATAATATTAATGACTAAAACATTTATTTTTTGCCTTTATAATTATTTATTTATTTATTTATTTGATTTTTAAGTTAATTTTCTTTTTTAATTTTTTTCTTTATTGATTAAGGTATTATATATGTGTCCTTATTGCCCCATTGTCCCCCCTTCCCCACTCAAGCCCCCACCCCTCTGTTGTCTGTGTCCATTTGTTAGGCTTATATGCATGCATACAAGTCCTTTGGTTAATCTCTTTCCCACCCTCCTCTACCTTCCCTCTGTTGATGGTATGATCGATGCTTCTCTGTCTCTGGATCTGTTTTTGTTCATCAGTTTATGCTGTTCATTATATTTCATAAATGAATGAGATGATGTGATATTTTCCTTTCTCTGACTGGCTTATTTCACTTAGCATAATATATTTTAAGAGATTTTACGTAGAACTGAATGGTGTTGCAATACTCAGTTTTTAATTCTATAAGACTTGGAGGGCACAAATTGAGTTATGGAAAGAAAAGGACAAATTGAAAAATAATAATAAATCCCTAACTGGTTTGGCTCAGTGGATAGAGCGTCGGCCTGTGGACTGAAAGTTCCCAGGTTTGATTCCAGTCAAGGGCATGTACCTTGGTTGTGGGCACATCCCCAGTAGGAGGTTTTCAGGAGGCAGCTGATCGATGTTTCTCTCTCATCAATGTTTCTAACTCTCTATCCCTCTCCCTTCCTCTGTAAAAAATCAGAAAAAAAATGTTTTTTTAAAATAAAAAAATAATAAAAATAAATGAGATATGTATATTAGCTTTCTAAAAGGGAGACATTCATATATTATCTTTTGTTCTAAATAATCTTAGAGTTCAAAATTCAAACACTTTCTCCTACACACAACCAGTTCAGCAACCCTCTTATAGGAGAGAACATACAATGCTATAGTTTTGCATATGTTTGTTAAGTGATGTCAGGTGATCAGATTTTCATTCCTCAAAATATCCATCAATAAAGACTAAACATAACTAATAAAGTTATGTTTCATTCACTTATTCCTAGTTACCAAGAAAGCAAGCCATTTTACTCAGATGAGAGGAGAAAATACAAATTTTATTTACATTACTAGTAGCCCAGTGCACAAAATTCATGCTCAGGGTGTGGGAGGTGTTCCTCAGCACAGCGTGCACCCTCTCCAATCTGGCACCCCTCAAAGGATATGCTACTGCCGATTTACAGGGATCAGACCTAAACCAGCAGTCGGACATCCCTTTTGCAATCTGAGACTGCTGGCTCCTAGCTGCTCACCTGCCTGCCTGCCTGATTGCCCCAAACTACTTTGCCTGCTGGCCCGCTTGCTCCCAACTCCTCCCTCCACCAGCCTGATCACCCCCAACTTTCCCCTGTGCCAGTATGCTTGCCACCAACTGCCCTTCCTGCCATCCCATCCTGGCATGATCACCCACAACTGCCCTCCCCTCTTGGTCTCTAACCACTTCTACCTCAGCCCCACCACCATAGTTTTGTCCAGAAGAATGTCCAGAAGGTCTCCTGGAAAGTCTCCCAGTCTAATTAGCATATTACACTTTTATTAGTATAGGTAAGAAGGATAATATTTACTACTGAATTGCTTTTATGGATTTATACACATTCCATAGGTACTGAGTCCAATGATAGTTAGATTTTTACTGAAAATATTTCCTCTAAAATGTCAGTGTCTTTTATAGTCATGTCAGAGAAAGCACTTCTTTTTTTTTCTCACCATTTCTCTAAGGTGAAGATCCAAATTCATGCTTTTAGCTGTTTCAGGTGATGTTTTATACCTCTCCTGACTACTTTTTCTAAAAAAAAACAAAAGAAGACACAAAAGAAAACTTTCAACTAATTAATTGCCATTTTCAGCCCCATCCTCAGTTATGTTCAATGAATGAAATATTAATTAGCATAACTGAAAGTCTTTTTCATTTATAAAGAACTTCTGTTGCCTCATTTTATGATCATTAACTCATTACATCCATGCAATGGCCTTATGATGTGTAGAAAGTTATAGTTACTTTCCAAAGAAGTCACAGCTGGCTGGATAAATAGTACTCAGGATTGTCTAATTCCACAGCCAATGCGGTTAACTACTCTAACACAGAAGTGTAGACATTTGTCTTCATCTTTTACTTCCAAGCCTCCTATCTGGAGAAATCATTTCAAAGGGAGAAATCTGTCCCCTTTACCTCTGGAAGTCTTCTGCTCTGTGAGTTAGGAAAAAATATCAGTCAGAGAAATAATGAAAATGATGACAACTGTGTCTGTCCTATGGAGGAGAGGAAAATGAATTACTTCATGGCACCAGGGTGTATTTGTAGAGTCGGGCTTCAAGTAATCCTAGGAAGAAATTTTATTACAGAGCAGCATGTTATCCTCTCCTGTGCCCCAGCATTAGATCAACAAGTACGTATTCCCTCCCAATAGGCCCAGACATCTCATGTCTGTTTGTCTTTCTTCTCTCCTCTCTTCTCTCCCTCTCCTCTCTCTTTCTCTCTCTCTCTCTCTCTCTCTCTCTCTCTCTCTCTCTCTCTCTCTCTCTCTCTCATTTGACATTAAAATGAACCCCCAACTTATTTACCTCCTGTACAACTAGACATGAGTGTTTCCGGCTGAGAAAAGAATTTTTCACACCTTGCAGGACTCTCAGTCCTGAACAGACACAGCATCCTCCCAGTACGTAGGTTTTCTGAGTGGAGTCAGTGCTGCCGACAGGATCCACATTTTTAATCTGTATTCATCCATGTGGCATCGTGTCTTCCTGGGAGGACATTGTCATCCAGTGGAAGCTAATGTTCTGGCAGGCTTTCACTTTGCTCGTCTATCATTGCAATCCCAGCTGAACCAGAAGGCCTCTGGTGTTTCCTGTTGTTCTCAGTCAATCAGTATGACAGTCACCAACTTTCCCCAACAAACGGATCCGAAGGAGGCAATCTCTGCATGGGGTTTCCATGTTCAGTATTCTTTCCTCTCATATAAGAAAACTGAAATAATTAATTGGAAGAAAATTAAGAAGTATTAGTTTTGCAGTATTTGTCCTGGTTATGAATCTCAGTTAATGTTTGTAAATTTCCAGACTTCTTTCTAGCATTAGATCCAATAAAGTGCTCCTAAATTTTAAAGTTCAAGAAGATCTTTTCAGGCTGTACACTGTTAACTGCATTTTTCTAATAGGTTAACATTTAGCTTCTGAAGGGAAAAATGACACTAATAATGTAAAATGCATATGGAGCCAGTTGTATATGTGAGTATATATTTTACAATGTGTGAATTTCCCCAATACTATGGACTTCCCTTTTATTGCTATTTCTCAATATTATGGAAATTATTTTAGATATGTTATATATTTTCAGAATATGTTGGCCATGATTTATTCTAGGAAGCTAAGGATATGATTATGAGTATCTATTCTTGTGTATGGTATGCTGATGCTATGTAATGTATGTAATTTAGTAAGTCAGGTCTTGTAGGCAAGTTTCTTTCTTTCTTTCTTTCTTTCTTTCTTTCTTTCTTTCTTTCTTTCTTTCTTTCTTTCTTCTTTCTTTCTTTCTACTTACTTAATGACTTCCAATTATTTGCCAAACACTATGCACAATAAACATCAATGAACCAAAATAGACAGTCTTTGTCTTCTTAGATTTAGTCTAGTCTGACAAGTGATATGGATAGGCTAAATATACACAAAAATACATAATTCAAATCTATTAAATGCCAAGAAAATGGACAACAAGATGCCATCAAAGAGAGGAACACAGTTATCTAATTCTGATTAAAAAGTTAGGGAAAGACTCAGAGAAAGTGAAGTTTCTCCAGTAGATATTAAAAGTTAGAAATTAGCCCTAGCCAGTTTGGCTCAGTGGATAGAGGTCCATGAACTGAAGGGTCACAGGTTCAATTCCAGACAAGGGCATGTTCCTAGGTTGCAGGCTCCATCCCCAGCTTCAGTTGGGGCTCATGCAAAAGGTAACCAATCAATGTGTTTCCTTCACATAAATCACATCAATGTTTCTCTCTCTCTCTCTCTCTCTCTCTCTCTCTCTCTCTCTCTCTCTCTCTCTCTCTCTCCCCGCTTCTCTCCTCCCTTCCTCTTTAAAAAAATCAATGGAAAAACATTTTTTTGTGAGGATTAAAAAATAATAATAATAAATAAAAGTTAGAAATTAGCTAGAGGAAAGAAATATCATGTGCAAAAGACTCAGAATACTCAAAGAGTGCTAAAAGGGGCTTGTTACTTTGGCAGAATATAAGAGTGGGGTTTCAGAAGGATTTTCATGTTCTTGTGTTTTAAGAGATACAAAATTCTAATTACTTCTTAGAGAGTGATTTCAATTTTTTTTTAGGAAAATAATCACAAAATTGAGGGGAAAAATTATACAAAATAACTGAATATTCATAAGAAATAATGAGAGCCCTAACTGGTTTGGCTTAGTGGATAGAGCGTCGGCCTGGGACTGAAAGGTCCCAGGTTCGATTCTGGTCAAGAGCATGTACATTGGTTGCAGGCACATCCCCAGTAGGGGGTGTGCAAGAGGCAGCTGATCGGTGTTTCTCTCTCATCCATGTTTCTAACTCTCTATACCTCTCCCTTCCTCTCTGTAAAAAATCAATAAAATATTTTAAAAAGAGAGAGAGAATGAGAATTTAGGTCAAAGGCAGATATAATTTGTAAGTTACCTTTATGCATGTAATTCACCATCAAATATTCCAGTAAATTATTTGAGGATTTGCCTCAGAAATTAAAATGAGTCTGACAAGGAATAAAACAAACTAAATTCATGCCCAGTGAAAATTTAAAGTCATTGTTTCTCAGATTCTCACCTCATTAGACCTTAGGAGTTTCTATAAAGGGATTATTAAATAAATGAATTGTTATTTTAGTTCCTGTAGCACTTTGCTAGTATAAAAACAATCTATATGTAAAACAAATTAAATTATGGGAAATTAGCATAAAATTTAGTATTATAATAGTCAGCAACTCTATTTGGATTATTAAGTAAAATGAAAAATAGATGTTTTCTAACAAACCTTCTTTCTTTTGGAAAAATGGTTAAAATCAAATACTTTATAATCATAGTTTAAACTATGATTATAATTCACTTACTGTACCAATTATATAAATAAGATCGTAAACATATTTTACTTCCCAGGAATTAATTTCCTGTTGATTAAAGAGAGAGAGAGAGAAATTCACAAGATGCATGGATTGCTTCTTAAATTCATCCTAAGCACTGAAATTCATTAGTCCATTAATGACACTCAGTATGTGTTATTTATAATATATCTATAAAATTGATCATTAAAACTCAGAGCAACAGATTTTCATTCCAGAATATATGTGTACTCAAGACAAAACTAATTCTAGTGACTGCTAATGCCAACATTATTAGAAAACCTTTCCCATGTTTTACTTTTTGAATGTAATTAGAAATTTGCTTAAATCTCCCCACTGACATGAAATGTTAATATTGGTGCAATTAATGGAATGCTAATATTGATGAATTAATTGGCAAAAAATCTTGATGAAAGGAAACTAACAGAAATCATTTACGCGGAACCTACCAGAGGACAAGATTTGTCCTTGGTGACTTGCTCACTTTGTGCTCAGAATGTTAGTAAAATAAGCAATGATATTTCTGTGAATTCTTGGTTAAAAGAGTCTTCTAAGATAAAGTTAAGAAGCTGGCTTCCATCATAGATATCTTAACTGAAGATATTGGAGATCATCTTTCTCAGCCACTAAATCAGATATGCAGAAAAAAAGTAATTCTTTGTTTTCTACGATTTAACATCAACTCTTGTTTGAGCTCCCATTCTTCTGGATGGACAAGCATATAGTCTTAGTCCACTCCATGTGGATTGAGTGATTTTAGGATTAAAATAATTAATTTAGGATTTACTCCACTCACTTCCCTTTTACCAGAATCTTATTTAGGCACATTTGATGTTTCTGGGCATTGTATCAGCATTTGCTCAACCTTCCTTGTTCCAAGATATGGTGACATACTGTTTTCTCATTTGGCACCTTTGTGTTATGTCCAAAATTGTTCCCTGTCTGCAAGCTCTTGGTATCACATCACCATCTTTGGTCCCACCAAATAGCAACTCTCCTGAAACGTTACATGGGCTGAGGCTAATTTGTTTAGGGACACTCTATCCTCCCAAACCATCTTGGTGCTAGAAATTCTTAGCAGGGTGGTGCCTACTAGGGCATATGGGCAGGTCTTGTCTAGCGTCAGTGATCCTACTGTTTTAGAGGAGTCATAGGTGATGCAACTGTCCTGGCAAATATTTCCCCTGCCTCACCCCTTACTTATTCTGCCTGGATTTCAGCTTTGTACACTAATAAGCCATCAATCTGACATCTTTTTATTTTTTCCTGGGCCCAGGACAGCGACTTCCCTTTGACCATGGATGACTTTGTGGTGGTTCAGGCAATGAGGAAAGAAGTTTGCTAACAAAGGAGCAGATAGCTACTTTGTAACTGCTTTACATAGTGCCTTTCTTATGTACTTTCTTCATCATTTTAACACTTGGCCTCTGAATGAAATGTGGATATTAGGAATTTATAAAAGAAAGGGTGAAAGAGAAGCAGGAAAGATGGAAGAAAGAAACTGTGCATATCAGCTTGTGAGGAAGAAACCAGGCCTTTGCAATGTCTTCAATATAAGCCCCCGAATGTCATTAAACTTAGGGATAACCAGGGCAAAATAGGAAATGGAGTGAAATACCTCCTCTTGCATCTTCACTCCTCACTTGACAGCACTCCTTCCATTTTGCAGTCTTCCCATGAATCCAGGGCCCATGGGTCTAATTTTAGCTCATATGTTGTATTAATATTTTTATTGTTTAAAACCTTTTCCTTTAGTATCTCTCTCTGTGGAATCAACCAACATGCATTCATGAGTCAAATGTGAGTTTTATCAAGGACTTTTAGAGATAAACTCTTATCATAAATGTGTCCAAATTATTTTGAGGCATAAAGCCCATCAATTGGTGAAAGATATTTATGTCAGGCTGGCTATTTTGAAAAAATAAAATTTAAAGGTAAAAAGTTTATTATTCACAAGGGATTCCTGGCAAGAGCAAGGTGGGATCCAATAGATGCAGGATGTTTTGAATGGCACAGGGAGGAGGGGTTGGGCCTTTACCATGGTATGGGTTGACATCAGTCAATAGCTAGGTTTGGGTTGGCATTTGCAAGGCTTGAATGCTCCACAGAACCAAAAGAGGGGCCATGTATCTGCTTTCATTGGTCCAACATCAAAACATTGGGTCACAATCTATTTCACTGGCCTTTTTCTGCAATGTGAGAAAGCCATCAACTCCTTACTCCAGAAATCAAGGGCACATTCCTACAGAGTCAATGCAGATAAAGCAGACAGCGCTAAGAGATTGAACACATTTAGGGAACCAATATCAAGAATGCTGAGGTTCAGTGCTTTCTTCCTGCTGTACTGATTTCCTGAGATAATATGGAGTCACACACAGAAGAGCAGTGATATGTGTGCTAAGACCCTCACATACATCTTTTCTAAAGCGCTGGACATTGTAGAGGATTTAAAAAGTTCTTCCATTATCCGAAAACTGTGTGCAAATGGAGTGATGATATTTGTAGAGCAGGAACTAAAACATTCACAGTAGATTTCAAAATTAGGCTTCTGTGTACACACATTCATTTATTCATTCATGCACTCTTTCTTTTTTTCAATGAGTAAGAGCATATCTATTTAGTGAGCCAGGTCCTCTTCCAAGTGCTGAGACATATTGGTACATAAGACAAATCACTTCTTCCTGTGACGTTTGCTTTCTGTGGGAGGTGACAGGATGGATTACTTTTTTTTAAGCAGAACTTTGGTTCCATTAAGTGCTATGAGGATACAGAGGGTGTTACCTAAGCCTGGGGAGCAAAAGAAGGAAGTCCTTTGGATTGGTGGTTAGTCATCAGCCCCAAAACTCTCTGAAGTGAATGTTGCATATAGCAGTTTACATTTACTAATTTCAGTGTTTAGCCAGCACTATATTTAACTGGCCAGATAGAAATAGAGCAAAAATTGAAATGGGCCTCTCTGCCTCCATACTAAATTGAACAGGTTTTCATAGCATTAACTGTAAATGATGCTACTGAACTGACAATTTCTTTCTTATTTGGGCTTCATTTAAACCTCTAAATGGTATTAAGAGGTTATTAGCGATTAATCTCCAATTAGGTATTCTGATACCCCAAGAAATTGCCAAAGAGTTCCTCTGGTCATACTTTTTAGCATTGAAGAGAGATCAAATTAATAATATTTTGCCATCTCTTCAGACCTTTCAACTCCTGTGACTGATGTCCAATCGTTTAGTTCACTTACACAGAATGTCACACTATGAGCCTTCCGTTCTGAATAGATCACGCTAGGCTGGTGCTCATTAGCGTTGAGTGTCCATTTCAGAAGCTGTAGCAGTCACTCAGCCCCTGTGTTTTAAGAAAATAAGTAGAAAATTGTTTTCTCCCAAATAGAAGGGCTCTGAACACAGTGCCATATGTCATTATTATTGTGACTACAAAATGTCAGCTAGACTCTATAGTGCTGTATAATGCTCCAGCATAAGGCCATAAAATCATGTTGGGATAGGGAGTGAGGCTCATGGCACAGTTCCCGGATCCTCCGAGGGTGCTGTGAACTGCATAGGACAGAGTCCAAAGCCCTGTGTGGAAAGCAGGAGGTGCTGGGCAAGGCCATTGTAATTTATGTGGGATTCTCAGCCACCAAAGCCAGACGTGAATGAATTAGCCAAGTATCTGCAGTGAAAATTCAAAGGAAAAGGTAGGGAAGGGATAACCTGAAAAGAATCTCCCTTCTTTTATTACTCCCCTGTGTTTTTCTTTTCCTTTTTTTTTTTCAATGATGACATTTTTACTAGAGTATAAAAAGATATGCTCTCACTTAGGAATTTATTTTCTAATTAATGTTTTTCTCTACCTGGTTTCTGTAACTATGTTGCATATACAGGCTATGTGTGTTTTATTAATAATATGACTTCTGCAGATGTAAATACAGGATGGACTAATTGTGTTTTCTCAATTGGAAATGTCTAAGGAAGGGGGAGATATGATAGAAAGGACTCATTGATTGGTTTGGATGAAATAATTTCTGAAGACATCTGTTTTGACTCCCAGCATCATCCCCTACTTCTGGCAGGAGCACCTCTTTTCCTTTAGGGAACTGTTCCCCTCCCTCATCCCCACATTCATGTGGTTTCACTGGGACTATTCATGGAGATAACTCACCTTCCTGAGCCTAGGGTGGATGGACATGTCACCCAAATTACACCAATAAGACTCTCTGTCTTCTATATTTGCATTTCATGCAGAGAAACACAGGAATGGAAAATGGTCAGCCCTGATTTGTCCCTAGGTGGATAACTGAAGAGAAAGCCTATTAGTTTCTACTTTTTCACATTACCAACGCTGCCCTGAATCCTGTTCATACTAAAATCTGGTTGTGAAGCATCCTGTTACTTTGGGAGCTATTCTGTTTCTTTCCAACGTATCCAATATTAAGCATAATGTGTTCTTTGATCTGTAGTCAGAATACTAAGTGATATCATAATATCAAAACCTTCATCCAACTAGATAAGCTAAAGAAATGTTTTGCCAAAGACATTAGTAATATAGTAAGTTTATCTAACTGTGTTTGGGGCACTAAAAAAATCAATGGAAACCTTTGTGGAAGGCCTTATATCATTTGTCATTTGATATAGCACAAAGGAACAGCAAAAACATACAATCATTTTTGTACTACTCACATGACATCCATGTCTTCTACCAGGACATCTGGGGGTTTCAGGTATCTCATCTGTTAATGTATTTTTATTCTGTGAGCCATGCTGAAATGTTGAACGTTTCTGAGCAGAAGGATGACAAAATAATCACACACACACACACACACACACACACACACACATTCTAGGACTGATTTAAAAAATGTCATTTCTCTAGTCAAAATTGAAATAGAATGCCTAAATTCTTCTTGTCATTTTAAAGACAGTTTGTGAAATACTTACACCTTTAGAGCAAGTAAGACTCTTGGGATCAGTAGATAAAATCAAGGCAGTTGAGTAATGGAAACTGTGCATCTAGCATAGATGCCAATTTTATTTGCAATAAAGAAAATTCACTTAGGGAAACCAATGCTAATGGAAATAAAAAACACACACAAAAAGACTCAAAAATTGTTTAAGAGGATATTCATAATTTAACTTAATGATTGCCTAATAGGGAATTTTTTGTATTTTTTATTTATTTAATTTTCTTTTTTACCATCACTTCTTATCCCCTCGATGCCCTCCTCCACCTCCACCCTAACCCTCACAATCACCACGCTGTTATAATTTTATTTTGGTTATTTGAAATGATTTTCATTAGCTGGTATCTGACTGTTAGATGCTAAAAGGGCATTTTAAAAAATTTTAAACATACAACTGGTCTCCCAGTCTCTAAACTACTTTATCACAAATACCTTTAAAAATGTGTGTTTGTGAAATAAGGCAGAGATAAAAGTTCACAAAACAAACATTAATACTTTATGCATTATAAAAAATACAACCCCCATGTGACTGCCACTCAAAATATTTAATGCACCTTTCATTTCTGGAGTAAAAGTTCTTTATCTGGTTCAATCCCTTTGCTACACTGCTACTGTAATCACCCTTCTAGGAGACTTTCGATTGTGTCATTCCCCTTGTCAAACATTTACTTTAACTAATTTATTGAATTTTAAGTTTCATTTGGTTTACAATAGCATCGAAATACGTTAGCTCACAATCAGTACCTTTTTATAGTCTAACCTTAATCTTATCTTGCAACTTTATACGATGTCATCACCTACCACGTGCGTAGTTATTCTAAGGTGGTGAAATATCATGGTTCCCTAGTGACAGGGAACATTCGAATGTCCTCGTTCCTTTAGCTCGTGCTGTGTCTGCTGTCAGAGTATGCTTTCATTGTTCTGTGGAAAATCCTATTCATCTTTCCAGACAGCTTTCATGTCAATCCTTCTGTGAACACAGGTCCTAAACTCCTCTCAAGCCTAGACACAAAACATAGAGCAGAACTGGTCATCCCCTCCTCACTTTTGCCATGAATGTCCGTGGCCCTATAAGTGAGCCACACTAACCTGTTTCCTGAACACATCCTACTCCCGTAACTCCATTCCTTTGCTCATAATAATCTCTTTGCCTAATAATGACCCAACTCATGCCTCAAGTAGACTCTATTGATCATTTTCTTTTCTTTTTTAAATTAAATATATTTTTATTGATTTTAGAAAGGAAGGGAGATTGTGAAGTATTTGATGTACTCATACCATGCAGCAATTAATAAGTGATTGATATAAGAATGAATATATAAAAGAATGTCTAAATGCATATGATATGCTTCCATTTCATTAGTTATGAGGTATTTTCCACAAATGGATTCAGAAATTTAGTTTATGTAATGGATGCGAAGTTCAGGTCATCATATTTTTGTTTTTCATGATAGTAGGGAGATTAGAGGAGGAGGGGATAGCTGGAATTAATAAAAGCCAGGAACAATTCCAAAACCTCCTTTAGCTGGTCTTTTCTCTTGCTTCCACCAAAGTGTGACTAACAAATAGCATGATGCTTTCTTCTCTCCATTTGGCCTTTGCTTGTTAACCTGTAGTGGAGATTTTATTGATCTGCGAAACAGCTGAAAGCACTCATCTCCAAACATTAGTGGGCATAAGAATCAACTGGGAACATTGTCAATATTGCAGTTTTATGACCCTAAGTATCTGGTTCAGTAGGTCAGTGGTGGAGCCTGGGAGTAAGCATTTTATTAAGTGCTTTATGTGATTTAACTTGAAGGATTCTGCTACCACTATTAAAAATAGCCTATTGTCTATGGAGTTGTTGGCCTAGAAATAAAGCAAACTATTGGTCCCCAAAATCAATCCTAAATAATCAGAAGCTGAGTTCTAGAAAGCTGGATAGCAACTGTCTTAGCTATATGCATGTGACATGGTGAGCACAGTGAAACCCTATCTTTCAATATCTAAGAGTAACCAAAGGGGCATAAATACCAGGCAGCAGTAGTGGTGGGAGTGGGATGATCAATTGCATTAGAAACCAATTAAATATTGCTTAAGAAAAAACAAGTAAGAGGGAGAGACAAACTTAAATTAAGAACATATGTTATCCTGAAATGTATTTTCTCTGGGCTAAAATCCACCCTTATCCCCACAAATACTTTATTTCTAGTAATTTCTCCCTCCCTTTTTTCTGCCTACAGTTTTTAGAAAAGATGATATCTAAGATTATAATCTGGCAACTGTATCCTGACAGACCATGAATGTGTTGTGGAACAGGTGGGTGAAATAGAGAGGTTTCGATTGGCTCATAGGAATGTATTAATTTATTTTATTTCAGAAATATTGTCCAACCAGATAAATAACTTTGGTGCTTTGAAAATGTCCTGCAATTCATTTGTGATGGGGTTTGTCAGCCTTGTTTAACAGATGGGCCCTCATGAGCTATATAACTCTAAAAAATTAAAAGTTTTTGTGTGTGTTTTTACAAGTTTAAGTATTAATATGCAATACTAATTCTTTCATCTTTTCTTTTTGGCTTTTTATAGTGTTTTTAACTCTACCTGTCATTTTGTATTAGCAGCATGTGTCAGTATTTGGAAAGAATAGCATGTTCAAGTACGGGCCCAACTCATCTGCTGTGTGTGTGAAGTTGTTAGCATATTCTGGCTTTCTGAATCCACCAAGTATGTTGGCTAAGATAGGAACATTAATTGGAATATGTGGGTGCATTTTTATTTTTATGGTATATCCATAGAAGTGACATGATTGGCCAAGAAAGCATATTTAGGAGTCATATGTTATACTTATAAAATAGGATTCTCTGTGGATCTCATTTTTGGCTCCATTTACTTAGTTTTTTAAAACTTTAATAATTACTATATGTAGACTGTACATGTTTTAATCTGGGACTTTTTTTTTTTTTTTTACTTTTAGCAGGTTTTCCTAAATTAAATGCAAAAGGGGATCAAGAAAAAAAATGTGACTGTATTGTAATTTATCAATGTAAATAGCAAACCCCTAATTTCTCATGGAAATAATTATTTGATTTTATTTATTTCCTCCATTAATTATTTAATCAATCAGTGACAGAGAGACCATTTGAACTGTAATTATCTTTCCTCAAAAATCAAAGTAAAAACACTTGTGACACTGAGCGAGGGCATGGTTTTTATTTGTTTCCTAAGTTTTATTTTGGAATGAAGTTTATTTTTACCAACAGCAGTGGAAAATAAAGTGTTAAAAGGCACGAAAGAGAGAGATTGGATGGAGAACTGATGGAAATATATTCTCGGGAATACTTGGAAATACTCAGGAATTTTAGACAGGCCTCAAAATCTGTGGGAACTTCTGAGAATGATTTCTGCTTTCGTACAACTAGAATGGACTCACCTTTCTGCTGGCAAATACCGTACCTGCATATTTTAATCCGGAGGTCATATTAAAAGCAGAATTTGCAGTGGTATTTCCTTAGTTAATCAGACTATCTCAGTAATAAGGATGATGTGTACTGTTCCTGACCAAGTATCATGAAAAAATGTCTTTTTAATCCTGACAAGCTGCGCAGTCACACTTTACACAGGGCAGCCAAGAATGTGTAGGGCTTCTACCATGAGTTACAGTGTTTGTTTTTTTAACAATGAGGGACATTCTGAAGGATAGACCTATTTCTGTGTTGTGTCTGTCGACTCATTCCTGCACACAAACACTCTTTTTCTTCCCCATTTCTCTCTGCCCTACTATATAAAAGGATTGATGTGGGTAATAAAGCTGACCCACTTCCTAGATTTAATACTTCATCTGTCGGTTACTTGCTGAAGAGTTTGATCTTTGATAAGCTAATCAAGGCTTCTACTGTCACCCCAATGGGGCACACACAGAGTCATGAAGTTGTTTCACGCTAATCTGTGTAAATTGGCATAAAAGGGAACAGACACACTGTCAACACAAATGGTTCATGAAGCAACTGATGTCTTCCTAAGACATGGGCCCAGAGAGAGGAACAGGGCAGCCCAAGCACTATCACTCACCTGCTTTCTCAGAGGAAAGCACACGGGGACATTTCTCAGCCCCAGTGGGTAAGAATAACAGGGCAACATGTAAGTCTTCTTAACAGGCACATCTTAGGATACAGCCAGCTACATTAAGAAAGAAAAGGAATGCTATAATTGGCAATGCAGATGCATAACACACACCACGTCTTAAACAGAATCATGCTCCCAAGCAAGTGCTCTTTCTTTTTCTTTTTTTATTACTTATCAGATGAAATACCAGTGGACTAACTGGGATGCTGGCTGGGCTAACCAGGATCCAAATTAATAGTGCAGCCTGGAACTCAGTGACAAGCATTCGAATGCCACATGGAAAATGGCAGCATCTGCTTAATAGCATCAGCCCACTCAACTTTGATATATAATAGCACTAAGATAGGAAAACTTGCTTTGCCTGAAAGTGAAATAGATATCTATGTGATTAAGTGCTGAAAAACAAGCAAAAAACAACAGCAACAACAACAAAAAACTCATGAGCTTTAAAACTGAGTTGTCTGGAAATCATTAAATTGTATTGCAATGAAATTGTTAAATGGTCATTCTTGTTTGAGAAAATAAAATGAAATTGTTAACTTTCCACGTATGGCACTTATAAGTTCCAACTCGTGATTCCCTAGTAAGTTAGCCTTCCACTTACCGGCTACGTGAACTTGTTTACTGGTTATAAATACCTACATACATTTGATTCTGCTTCTTAAGTCTCCATCAAAACTTTTAGACAGCAAGCTATGATTTATGTTAGGCAAGATTCAACTAATTATTAAAAATTAGGTGTCAAACTATGAACAGGGAAAGAATTACCACTAACTTTCTACTCTACCTTTACATTCTCTAGTCTTGAATAAATATACAAGTCATAGATTGGACAAGGAATTAAATGTTTGTGGTACAAATTAAGCTCCAGAAATAAAAAAATGACTAATTTGTTCTTTTTCCCACCTCTAATCATAAACTTAATTCAACATTGAGAGATTTGTACCTTCCCTGTACAGTCAGTTCTGCTGTAATGCACCATGTTCCTTTATAAAAATCCCATTGCTATGCAAAATCACATAATAAAAACCAGGGGACTTATGGGGAAAATGAGGTTAGGGCACAACACTCAAAACTTTTATTATTCACATTATTTTTAATTATTATTCTTGACATTCAAAAGATAGGAACCTAATAAAAATATTTTTTATTTAACAGTTTTACACATGTTATATGGTTAAGAAATACATGCAGGTGAAGCAAAAGTAGGTTTATAGTTGTGAGTAGGTAAAACACAGTCTATTCTTACATTATTATTTATTAATTATTTATTACTTTCTATGTGAACAACTGTAAACCTCTTTTTACCCCATCCTGTAAATAGTATTATAAATGTAATAGTTTACTTTAAAAAATACAAAACAAAAACAAAAACCCCACACCCACAGACCTCCTGAAGTTTGCTTGTGGAAATGAGAATCAGAGTTGCTGTTTGTTTGTGGAGGGTAGGGGGGAGTTGGTGGGTTCTCTTATGGCAGAAAGGAAAAATATAACACCAGATAAGGGTTGTAACAGAGACAGGGAACATTGGTGGATGTTTGAGGAGTATGTGTTTTGTGTATTTTTCCAAAGCTTGGCTCAGCTAGTTTGATTGTGTTCACCTTGGAACAGTGTGTAAGTAATCATGACCTAGTCACAGTCCACTCACTATAGCCTCATATATTGATGGCATTGGACCAAATTTGTATATTCAAAATAAGTGTTAGACTCAACGGAAATCTTAATTATCAATTATATGCTTACTAGAGGCCTGGTGCACAAAAATTTGTGCACTCGGTGGAGTCTCTCAGCCAAGCCTGTGCCCTCTTGCCGTCTGGGACCCCTTGGGGGATATCCACCTGCTGGCATGCCTGGCCAGCCTGGGTGAGGGGCTGAGGGCGGTTTTCAGGCTGCCAACAGCCTCTTCAGGGTTTGGGTCCCTACTGGGGTGCCTGGCTGGAAGCAAGTATCTGGGATTTATTTAACTTCTATAATTGAAACTTTGTTGCCTTGGTCCCCCGCTCGAAGCCTGGGTTGCGCCTGGCAACCCAAGGTCCCAGTCCCCAGGTTTCTGGGGTTTGTTTATCTTCTATAATTGAAACTTTGTAGCCTTGAGTAGAGCTCAGGGCCCACAGGGCCCTGGCTTCCTCCATTGCCCCGGGCAACTCTGACTCCATGACTGCCACCATCTTAGTTGAGTTAATTTTCATATTGGCTCCTAACTGGCTTGTGGGTGTAATAGAGTGAGGGTTAATATCCATATTACTCTTTTATTAGATTATATTATGTCAGAAACCTAATGTGGCAAAATTCTAAGATTCATAGAATATGCTTTTATCGAACATGCTTTTCCTTATGCTGAAATATTCACTGGGCAAAGGTTGTTGGAGGTTTCACACTTTTGGCTTTCTCAAGGGCTACTTGAAAGTTAATGATGTTTCTCAAATTCTTTACAAAATTTCTCTCTGAGGATACATTTTGAAGTGTTAACTGTGAGAAATAATTAATCCATATAAATAAGGAAAATTGTTTATTTTAATTCGAGTAGCTACTACATGCTAGGAACTGTGCTACACACTCTGTCTCATCTCATTTATTGTTCACTTTAAGTTCCCATGATGGTTCTGTTAATACACCCATTTTTATAGAACTGGACACTACAGCCTAAAGTGGGAAAATGATTTCCTCGAGTTCATGTAGTTAGTAAGTAGAATGCTAATTATTTTAGTATTCTGAGTCAGGCTCTTTAGCACCACTCACTCAGAGATTACTTTAAATTCTTGGCATACATATTTGGGAGGAGAAGTCTTGCCCTACCTTAAAGTCCCTCCTCCCTTGACTCATAACTTCTGTATAGTATACATTATGTCTATTAACAAATGTATTACCCATTATATATTTTCCATGTTTTTACTTTGTTGGGTTATCAGAAAACTTGAGAGATCACATATAGAAATAATTAATTTGTATCACCTTTTAAAAAATATATTTTATTGATTTTCAACAGAAGATGGGAGAGCGATAGAGAGCTAGAAACACTGATGAGAGAAAGCATTGATCAGCTGCCTCCTGCATACCCCCTACTAGGGATGTGCCTGCAACCAAGGTACATGCCCTTAACCAGAATCAAACCTATCACCCTTAAGCCCGCAGGCCTGACGCTCTATCCACTGAGCCAAAACAGTTAGGGTTGTATCACTTCTTTAATTTGGAGGAAAGTGTCTCCCTTGAGTCCAGAATCTAATTAGAATGGAGATGGACTTCCCACCCTAAGAGGACTGCAGAATGAGTACACTCTTCCAGATTGGTAAAGTTGTGGTCAAATAGGGGATCTTTACTTCTTAGCCATCCTTTAAAAGGCGATAAAAACTATATACTCTCTCTTTGTATAAGTCTAGTAGGCTTCTGATTAAAAAACACTTAAAGTAACACATCACCCATTTCTTGTTTCAATTAAACAACGTCATCCTCCAGGGTCACCCAGAGGGAGGAAATCATAGGCACCCTTGGCCTGAGGAGAGGTTGGGTCCCTGCCCAGGAAACGTACTGGCTACACTTAGGTTGCTAACCGCCACCCATCAAGCCTTCCTTTGCCCATTACAAGGCTTCCTTCAGCGGTTATGCTAACATTTCATCCCCCCATTAAGTATCACTTAGAAACCACAGCAGGTTCTTGGAGCCTGGTTGTGAGAGAGTAGAGATGTTTTTAAAGGGTTGTCAGATTTTTTGCAAGTACAAATGCAGGAGATAAGTCTGAATTTTAGATACACAACAAATCATTTTACAATAGAAATATATCCCAAATATTTCATGGGACATATTTATACTAAAACATTTATTTTATTTGTTTACTGTATGTTTTTGTAGTTGGTAGTATTACAGATATCTCTCATTCTCCCCTCCTTCCTCTACTCCCCTCCTCCCAGCAGATACCCACCCACCCTCACGTCTCCACCACCCTATTGACCATGTCCATGGTCTACCCGTGTAAGTATGTAAGTTCTTTGGTTTATCTCTTCTTGTCTCCCCAAACAAAATGGTCAATTTATTTTGTTCTTTATATTCCATTTATTTTCTTAAACCTGAAATTTGAATTTAATTGCGATTTTGTACTTTATATGGCTGTTCTACATTTATAAGCCATGCATTCCTAGAGGCAAGTGTCCCCCAACTGGACCACTGACATCCTTGCTTTAAGGATTGCCTTTTTTGTTACCAAGCCATTGTCATCTTTTCAATTAATCGAAAAAAGTAATTAAAATATTTTTGTTTCTGCTTCAGTCTCAGTTTTAATGGGCAAGGGGTAGCTGGGAACCTGAATTATTGCCTAGCTTCCATAGGGCTTTAAGAGCTTCTATTTCCTATTGTCAAACTGAAGATAGATTCAGAGTCCTTATATGAACATTTGTGAATGTCTACTTATATGTGAAACATAAGATTTCATATTATCTCACTCTATGTTTCTGTCTTGTGAGAGGCACGCTCCTGTTGATTTTTTTTCCTGAACAAATAAAGAATAAAGCCTCGATGCATGGTGCCAGGATAATTGAATGTTTTCAATTCAACTTTCCTTTCATTCTAATTGACTTGAGTGGTAAACACATAATACAATAGATAGATGATGTATTGTAGAATTGTATATCTGAAGCATATATTAGTTTATTAGCCAATATCAACCCAATAAATTCAATAAAAAATAAAATAAAAATTTTAACACAGCTCAGCTTTAGCTAAGCCTATTTTCACCTAAATGTCTCTTTCTGAGACTTTTAAAACTTGGCCTTCAAAAAATATGCATTGAATAATGAACTTTAGAGAACAAATTTTTCCTCTGTGGCATTTATTCATATGATAAAGCTCACAAAGCTATCTTTAATTATTACTGTATAGGCTATCCCGTTATCTTTAATTATCACTGCCGAATAGTTGCAAAAAAATCAAATACTGCTGGCAATCAAGAGTCATTATACAATAGCACGATTGCATCTGTTCATATTAACAGATAAGCGCAGAAAATCAAAACAGTGTCTGATTTCACCACTAAAACTGTCTGAACAAAATATTGTATCTAGCGCTCTTAATATCTCGCAGCGCCTTTGATCTGATTAAAGTCCAAAGAAACATAACCACAGATGCAAATATTCTGGTGTTTCTGAAATTAATATTGCTGAATATCATTGGGCTGAATTGTTAGAATCCTAGTGAAGCAGAAGTGATTATAAGCATAGTTCAGACTTATGATAGGAGGATATCTAAAGCTCTGAGGCCGCAGGTGCAGGATTATAGCAAAAGCCCACTGAAACATTCAGTGTTCTGTCTAAATACCCCAGTACAAAATTAATTAGGCAGTTGATCACATAATAAAGCTATGATGGATGATCTAATGGAAACAAACATCTCAGAGTCGGTAACGAAGTAGGTTCTCTTATTAGATGCAGCTGATTTTCATTTCTGCTATTTACAAGATTATGTGCATAACAGAAGATGAAAAAAAAGAGGGGGTTCTATTTTGAAAATGAGAACTCAGTTACAGTATTTATCTCGGTTGGAAACTATAATATGTAAGCAAAGTAGAATTTGTCGATAGACATGTCTGCGAGTAATTCTCTAAGATACTTGGCTGAAAAGCACATCAAAGAACAGAGAAATAATGAGACAGGCTCCAGCTGTTGGATTCCCACAGCTTTTGATTTGTGCTCTACTAGAAACTCCAGGTTTTGATCTTGTGTTGATTATTGCCATGGTACTGAAGTTGATTTGTGCATTATTTAAAAACACACAGTAGGCAGCAACCACGGAAGAGTTTGCAAACTGCAACTTAAAGGACATTTGTTTGGGTATTTCCTGCATTGCACTTAGGGGCTCAGGAGATGTGCATGGCACCTGTAGGGGGGCATGTATCAGGATGTGATTGTATACTTATTGACCATGGCATTCTGGGTCTGCAGGATCTAGGAATGCCACATGTTCCAGGTAGATTTCCAATTCGGTACAATGTTGGAAATGGTTAGGAGAGGGCAAGAACAGCTGCCCATATTGACACAAGGAATATTTCTTTATTCAGGGCAGAAACCTTGTCGTTAAAAATTATGAAAAACTCAATCATCACCGGGCACCTCTACCCCTGATTTGTGCCTGCAGGAAGTCCTTGCCTAAAAGGCAGCCCATTTTTCAAGAAGTTTAACATTAAATGTTTCCTTTAAAACATATTTCATTTCCTAATTGCAGAACAGTGAAAAATTCTGCAAACATGGCTTTCTGAAGAACTTTGCCCAAAACTATTTTTGTGTTTGATGATAATAGGGTAATGTAAGTAAAGAAAGAGCCCATGGTTCCTGATGCTATTTGATTTTTAGATGATGTGTTAGTCATTTCTCAATATCTAATAAACCAAATGATGCCCAGAGACCAGTGTTTTGTTTTTTTCTTTCACTGAATACAGGCTTATACAAGACTAGTAGCCCTGTGCATAAATCTGTGTGCCAGTAGCTCTCTGCAGGGCCTGGCTACTCACATTTACTGCCCAGAGACTCTCCATGGCGCAGAGGCCCATCCATGGCCGGGCGTGGAACGCTTGCCTCATGGCTGGGGCGATGACACAAGCATTCCTCCCCCTGCCCCCCACCGCTCCATGCCCACTGCCCCGAGGCCCTCTGTGACCAGAGTGAAAAGCTTGCATTGTGGCCTCGGTGATGAAGCAAGCATTCCGCCGGGCTGCTCATGCTGCTTGCTGTCATTAGCCGCTCACCCTGGGACTGGGGGACTCCGGTGGGTCTGAGAGGACTGGGCGCCACCATGTTGTGGCTATGGGCACTGCCATCTTTGTGATGGAGTGATGGCTATTTTGCATATTACCCTTTTATTTGGTGGATGAGCTGTCCTTTGATACCACTGCTCATTGGAAAAGAAATCCTACTGGCCAGTGACTTCTTGATCTTTGTGGTTTGTGATCTCCTGTCAACCTTTCTTCATTCCTACTTTACTTTCTTTCTTCTTTCCTTCCTGATCCTGTTACCTTCCATGGACACAGATATATAAACACAAAAACATAAATGCAAAAGCAATTGGAACAGCTGCTTTCTGGACCAGTGAGATAAATTATGTAAGTGTTATTTTCATAGAAGCCCTTAGAACTGATCATATTATTGATTCATGGATCTATTAATAATCAATACATAGTTCTCAGAGTTTCTTGGAGGCCACTGTTTGATACTACATTGATTCAAATCAACCTTCTTCTTATAAATAATAAATTCTCCTCTCTCTATTTGGTCTCTCGTATTTAGATTGTCAACATATAGTACTTGGAAACTTCTTTTATAAAATATAATGTGAAAATTATAATGAAGTTTTCCATTTCATGGGCATAACCCACAAATATTATTGGAGTCACAACTTTATATGGACTTGTGTGAGATACTAAATATAATAAGGCATGTTTTTTTTGTAATAAAAACAATGCATTCAGAGTTTTCAAACAAAATTTGAAATAAATCAAACAAATTTTGAAATGTTTAAAGAAAAAAATAAGTAGCAATAAGTATAATGAAAATTTATTTGTTCCAAGTATAAATAGAGCTTGATATAGTTTTAAAAGACTTCAAATAACAGACAAGAAAACTTAGATTAAACCTATGTTAAGCTGAGAAAGAGAAACAAATTTGACAAAAATCATCAAAAAAGCAGTAAATTTTCTGAATTATTGAGACTGCCTTGATTAATAACTGCAAAAGATATGTAGGCATTTTTCTAAACAATTTAAATAATTATATAATATGTTTTTTAGAAGAAAAATATAAAATGTAGAGAAGAGAAAAAAAAAGGGAAATAAACCACATATTTCTTAAAACTAAAGGAGAAAAATTTATTGTCTTTGTGTATACTTCCCTGGGAGCTTCACCTTCCTGACCTTCACCCCTAGATATATTTCTTTTCTCCTGTTCATTTTTGTTCTTTTAGGCTTTAGGCAATGCTGCTCTTAATAAATGGTATTAAGGAATTAGATGAATGTCATGTTCTTCCATCAGAATCTTCTAGAACAATATCCAAAATTTCCATTTTATTTATGGCTCCCTAGAATGTCTATTTCTATTCACTATGATCACTGTATAAATGTCCATTGATGATAAGTTGACTGAAGTTGATAATAAATATTTCTCTTCATAGTTAAAAATTGGTAGTTGTATTTGTCAGCTATTATTGCATAATAAGCATTCCCACTGGTCAGTAATTTACAACAACAACTATTTATTCTCTCTTACTTGTTTATGGGGAGGCAAAGAAATGGCTTTCTAGTTTGGGGCAAGCCCCAGTGTGAAGGTGGAGCCCAAATATGTGTCTGTAATTCCCATTTTCCATGGGCCAACATGCTTAACACAGTGGGTTCTTTTTTTTTTTTTTTTTAAATCCTCACCCGAGGATATTTTTCCCATTGATTTTTAGAGAGAGTGGAAGACAGAGAGAAATATCAATGTGAGAGAAACACATTGATTGGTTGCCTCCTGCACATGCCCTGGCCAGGGCGAGGGCCAGGGCCAGGGCCAGTGCCAGGGCCAGGGCCTGGCCAGGGAGGAACCTGAAATCGAGGTACATTCCCTTGACCAGAATTGGGCCAAGGACCCTTCAGTCTGCCGGCTGAGGCTCCATCTAAAGAGCCAAACTGGCTAGGGCTGGAGTGGGTTCTTTTGAGGAAGACAGCAGATGTTCATTAAGACAAACCTAGATAAGCACATTGCAAGCCTTGTTGGTCAAAGCAAGTTACAGGTTGAACCCTGTGTCCAATGGCAAATTAGCCTTTATTTCCAGTGGGAAGAACTGCTGAGTTCTAAAAGGGTGAGAATTCTGCCAGCGATAAGTAGTGGAGTCAATAATTCAGCCTACCACATTTGTACTGACCACGCAATGGATGGAGTAAAATATTTAGGAACATCACCAGCAAAATTTTGATTAAGCCCTTAAAGTAATGTGGTGAAGTCTGAAGCAAAATCCAAACCAATTTTTATTTAATCACAGTTTTCTTCCACTCTTCCAACAAATGGTGGATAATGAATATTATTACAGTCATTTCTAGAGTAATCAACTGTAGTATCCCAAACAGAAGATTATAACTTCAGCTGGAAATTGAGCAGCAGGACAGTTAAAGACTTAAAAATAAACAACAAAAAAATCACTTGGTTTCAAGTGATACTTTGCATTAAAGACAGAGGGTAGGGGTAGGGAAGTGAAGAAATTGGCCACACAAACAGAATTGTCTCCCAACAGAAGAATGGACTTGTCTTTAGAGGAAGCATCAGGAAATGTTACACGAAGCAAATGTGACTGGCCCTGACCACTAATCACTGAAGCGTGTCTATTATAAACAGGAAGGTAGTAAATCTAAAAAATTCCAACAGACAAAAATAAAGACTTCCTTTTGTTTCTCATCAAGAGCATTATCTTTTGCATGGTTTCATAAATCTTTAGCCTATGGCACAAGTGCTATAGAACAGGGTAGAAGTGATTACTTCAAAGTTTCAGTCTTAAAAATCAGAAATGGGCTGTTCACCTCCAAGCTCTGTATACCTTTGCAGGTACCTAGTTTGGTATTTCTCATCTTCTCTTGAGACATAGCCCAAGAGCATCTGACAGCAACATCAATGGCCGGGTCCAAATGAAGGCCAGAGAGCAAAGCTGAGACACCAACTTGTACATACACAGAACCCATATTCTATTTAGCGGTAAAAACAACAGAATGCCTATGAAGCAAGGACCGTTCTGCAATTGCTGAGCATTTACCTGCAACATTTTTTGTTTGTTTGTTTTTAAGCAATTTGTTTTCCTCTCACATGAAATGACACAGACCTACCATTCCTCACCCTTTGGCTCAAATTGTGTGCCATTTTCTAGTGTCACAGTCATTTACCATTTTATGTTGGTATAAATATTTGTATACATATGGTTACACACAGACAGGGCAAAAATCTGAACATTTTCTTGATGAAAAATTTTTTTTAATATTTAAAATATTTTTTTATTGATTTAAGAGTGAAAGGGAGAGGGAGAGAGAAATAGAAATATCAGTAATGAGACAGAATCATTGATTGGCTGCCTCCTGCACACTTCACCCTCAACCTTACTGGGAGTTGATCCTGAAACCTAGACATATGCCCTTGATTGCAAATGAACCCAGGACTCTTCAATCCTCTTCTTTATTCCAAGTTTAACAGAAGAAACAATAGGTAGAAGGTTAAAATGCATTTTGAATTACAAAAACAAGATACAAGAACTGTTTTGCAAGAGAATGTGTTCCTCACTTACCATCCTTACCCCAAGAAAGGTAAGTCTACTCTAATAAAAGAGTAATATGGAAATTAACTGTCTCTCTGGGACGCTTAAGCCACACCCACCAGCCAAGCCACGTCCACCAGCCAATCAGCCAAGCCATGCCCACCAGCCAATCAGAGCAGCTGTATGCAAATTAACCCAGCCAAGATGGAGGCCAGCTCCACAGGCAGCATCAGGAGCAGTGTGGGTGGCGACTCCACAGGGCCGCTGTGTCCAATTGGCCACCACCCAGCTCCGAGGGGCGGGGCCACCATGTCTGATGGGCCACAGCAAGGCTGGAGCTGCAGAAGGGAGTAAAGTGGCAGAGAAGGGAGGGAGCCAAGGCAGCGGAGATGGGAGGATGCAAGACAGCAGAGACAGGAGGGAGCCGAGGCAGCAGAGACTATGGAGATGGGAGGGAGCAAAGCAGCAGAAAAGGGATGGAGCTGAGGCAGTAGAGATGGAAGGAAGCAAGGCAGTGGAGAAGGGAGCGAAGCCTGCTGGCGTCCTTGACCAGCCTGCAAACAGCCATCAGCCCCTCACCCAGGCTAGCCAGGCAGGCCAGCAGGTGGACATCCCCCAACGGATGCCAGACTGTGAGAGGGCACAGGCCAGGCTGAGGGACCCCCCTCCCTGAGTGCAAAAATTTTGTGCACCGGGCCCCTAGTTTACTATAAAACAGGATTAATTTATCAAAATGTGATAAATATGAATAAGAGCTCCAATTGCCCATCATTTTCCATACCTTAATTGAAGAATGCATTAGATCTGCTCTTGCATTTCTAGTGGAAAAGCAGCAACATATTTAGGTACTTGAAGCCAGGGGATGGTATTTGTTCCTGAAAAAAATGTAATTATGGTTGTAGAAACCCATGGTGTAGTGATACTGGGATTGAAATTGAATTCTCTGACTTGACTGCTTTTTCCACATTGTATAGACATATTCACTCACTTCCCATCTCTGCTTTTCTCTGCATATGTAGAGCATGGAAATTTCAACATGTTGGTATTACTATAGATGACCCATGATCTAGTAAACTCAGTGGCAGATTCCTACCTCCTCTCCAAATCATTCACATGACAGGTGGAACTTGGGCCTTGGATGATGAAATAGGTACTACCTTCCATTCTTACTTTCTTTCCCTCATCCACTATTTCATTCAAATCTGCGCTTATTTAATGAAAATCTTATAGGCCTGATATTCTGATAAATGCTGAAGATTAGAAGATCAATGCGTCAAAGTCACTACTGCTGAGAAAAGCATAGTCTAAAGTGGAAGATAGCCTTACAGTTATAAAATGATGAGGAACATATCAAAACAGAGCTATGGGCAGAGGACTGCAATTAGCTCTGCCCACAGTCATTCAGGAAGGTTCCCCAGAGAAGGGAACAACCAAGCTGTATCTCCAAGGATGAGCAGAAATATGCCAAGCACAGATAAAAATGGAGATTGTGCCAAGAGAAATGAGCCTTTGAAAATTCACTTTTCTTCCCTGTTACCTGCTGGTGGTGACCTGTAGCTCAGATGTGATTCAAAACCCTGCCATGGGGAGTTAAGGGTTTTCACAGAAACAGCCTCTTCTTCCCTGTGCCCTAAATAAGGCTACAAAATATGTCAAATAGTGTAGACTAGAACATGAACTAGATTTTTTTTTAATTGTCCTCATGCTAATAGAGAAATATTTCTTGTAAAAATATGGTAATTCTTATCTTGGTTCAGTGTGAAATTTTATCATAATCATTGCAGGTAATGACATTCTGAAGCACAGATGCGCACATGATATTTGTGAATTTGCCAGTTTTGGCATTCAATGGAATATCATGGTATTGCATAGTTTTGGGGCTGGGGAAGGGGAAGGAAGGGAGCAAGTTCTCTTTGTTATTAAACCCTAGGGGCCAGGTGCACAAAAATTTGTGCACTCAAGGGGTCCCTCAACCCGGCCTGTGCCCTCTTGCAGTCTGGGACCTCTCAGGGGATGTCCACTTGCTGGTGTGCCTGGCCAGTCTGGGTGAGGAGCTGAGGGCTGTTTTCAGGCTGCCCACAGTACCTTCAGGGTTCAGGTCCCTACTGGGGTGCCTGGCCAGCCTGGGTGAGGGGCTGAGGGCCATTTGCAGGCTGGCCACAGCTCCCATTAACCCAAGGTCCCAGCGAGGCTGGCTGGAAACAGGTTTCTAGGGTTTACTTATCCTATCTAATAAAAGAATAATATGCAAATTAACCATCACAAGATGGCTTCCCCCATGTGGTCAAAGATGGCCACCACAAGAGGGCCAGCAAGGGAGGTCAGTTGGGAGGGACCCAGGCCTACAGGGGAGGACAATTGGGGGGGGGGAACCCAGGCCTACAGGGGAGGGCACTTGGGGGGGACCCAGGCCTGCAGGAGAGGGCAGTTGAAGGGGAGCCAGGCCTGGAGG
>PVJC01006698.1:0-12619 GCA_004026665.1 Murina feae | reverse complement strand
AGGCATTGATCAGGTTGGCAGGGGAGTGGTTAGAGGCAATTGGCAGGTGAGAGGTCAGGAGCCAGCAATCCTGAACTGTGAAAGGGATGTCCAACTTCCCGTTTAGGCCTAACCTAAACAGACAGTCAGACATCCCTCAAGGGGTCCCATATTAGAAAGGGTGCAGGTTGGGCTGAGGGACACCACCCCCAACCCCACTCCCACTCCGTGCACAAATTTCATGCACTGGGCCTCTAGTCTTCTATAATTGAAACTTTGTTGCCTTGAGTGGAGACCACAGCCAGCCTAGACAGGCAGTTTCCTCCATCGCTGGCTTCCTGTTTGCTCTAGCTCTGTGACTGCCAGCCACCATCTTGGCTGGGTTAATTTGCATACAGCTGCTCTGATTGGCTGATGAGCATGGCTTGGCTGGTGGGCGTGGCTTAGGTGTAACAGAGTGAGGGTCAATTTGTATATCACTCTTTTATTAGATTAGATGTTATCTATTTCATTGGAAAAAGTGACATTGGCAGTTTTCTAAGTAGTATTCCACATGAAGTTTCATTTGTAGTGAGGGATCCCTTTAAATTATCCCTATTCCCTATTTGTCACATTCTGTTGTTTTCATTAGAAATAGAGGATTATAGCCATAATTTTTATCTATTGGCCAATTTCCTGAAGAGGGGTGAGAATCATCTGTGTGCCTCTCCTCACCTCTGGCAATTGTCATCTGTGGCCAAAGAACACAGTTATCATGCAGTGTATTTTTGAAGGGCAGAAAGAAATGACCCTAGACTTGATTGTGGCCTTCTTGCTGCTTAATTTTGCATTCCTGATTAAATATCTTGTTACTTAGCTCTGGCATAAGCACCTCTTTTTCCCTCTTTAAAGAATCTTGTCTTCCTATACCCCATCTATTGCATTTAGCCAATCTTTTCATTTCCTTGTTATTTTTAATTTTTAAATTAAAATAAAATCCTCACCCAAATATATTTTCTCCATTGCCCTTTCAGACAGAGTGGAAGGGGGTGGGAGACTGTGTGTGGGGTGAAAGAGTGAAAGGGGGGAGGGTGCATCAATGCGAGAGAAACACATTGACTGGTTGTCTCCCACACAACCCCTCCTCTGCTCGCCCTGGCCCAGGTTGGGATAGAACCCACAACCCAGGTACTTGTCCTTGATCTGGAATCAATCCCATGAACTTTTGGCACTGAGACAATGCTCTAACCACTGACCAATTCCAGTCAAGGCCATTTCCCTGTTAATTTTAATACACAATAGTTTGCCTGCTTGAACTGTAAGACCTGTCTTTTAATCATCCTTCCAGAACTTTTCCTACCTGGCTGGCCAACTCTGTTGCTTTGACACTTGAGACTAAGTGATCAGTTTGAGAGCACTGTTAACTTCAACTCTGCCATTTTTTCAGAGTCTTAATAGGATATCTTAATTTGCAATCATGGTTGTCACTCCACTAATTATCAGGGTTTTTTTTTACCTTGATCAAGATAATCATGGCAAGAATCCGTCATGGAAGTCTATCATTTATACCTTGCCATCTGATCTGTCCCTTCCTATCGCAACCCTTACCTTCCTGACCTTCACCCACAGAGATATTTATTTTCTCATGTGGACCTCTAAAACAGCATAGTTCATTCTGACAGGTTTCTCACCTAATGTATCCCTCCAGCTTCAAAATATTTATCTCCTCTATTCCCCACCTCTCTCTTTCCTCCCTCAATTTTTTAATTTAATTTTTAACATAGTTTGTTCATACTTAATAATTAAGTGATTATTTACAAATTTAAGTTTCTATTTTTGTTGAAAAAAATTATTATAACTCTATTACTTCAAGTTTGCTATAGCTTCTACTGTTTGCTCTTTCTCCCAACACCTAGATGCCTTTTATCAGCTCACTAATGCTATTTTGTTTTTCCTTATACCTGTGCTTTCTCATTCACTGATGTTGCTTGCATGATCTCCTAGAGATTTGAGTTTATGGCCCCTGTCATACATTTATTTATAGGCAGAAACAAGATAGGATTTAGTTTTAGGAAACAGAAGCCAAGTAGTTAAATAATTTTCCCAAGGTAAAGTTACCCAAAGGCCAGTCTTTTAATTCATCCCAATATCTTCCTTTCATACTAGTGTTTCTCAAACTTCAGTGTGCCTCAGATTCACTTGGAGGTCTTGGCAAACACACTTTTAGTCCATGTTGGGAGCATCAGATTTTCATTTCTTGCAAGTGTCCAGTTGATGCTGGTTGGGGGACCACACTAGAGAACTATTATGCTTTTCAGGTTGATCTCCCCAATGTTCTCTCAGATTACCTTTAAAATGAGATTAATAGTATCTACTCCGTTTTCCTCTCAAGAATTCTGTGAGTTTCAAATCATTGTAAATTGCGAAGAATACTGCAAAATCAATGTAAGGCTTTTCTCCTTCACTAGGGTGTAGGCCCTGTGTATGAAATCTGCATTTTGTCCTGTTAATGATAATATTATTAGATTCTGATAAATAGAAGTAGTTTATATACTTTTGTTGAATAAATCAATGAATAAAAGGTAAAATCCAGGACTTGGTTTAAAGTAATTAAAACACACACACACACACACACACACAAAAAAAAAACACAAACAAACAAACAAAACAAAACACAATCAAACAAACCAAAAAAACTGGAGAGAAGCAGAGACCCAGTCCCTACCTATCAATGACTATTTACATTCAAGAACATAATTCCTCAGGAATGTCTGTGCTTCTCTGATTTATCTAGTAGCTTAGTTATGCTTGTGTTGAGAATGCAAAAGGAAGCAGTGAATCATTCACTGATGGTGCTTCTAATAGTTTCTCCTCTGGGTAGAAAGACTTTCTACATAAACATGCAAAGGATTGTAATCACTATCCAGAGACCGAATCCTCTGCCCTGACAGTTGGAAAATGACTCTATATGCTGACAGCCCCACAGGATGGGGAATGCAATAGCTCTGCTCCTACTGCGTAATAATGCAGCTAAACTTAATTGACTGCACCCATAAATAGTGAGAGAAAGTGAGATTGTGTAATCTATATTACTCTTAGTACACAGGACCCACTCACAGGCCTCCCAAAGAATCTCTGTAGTATAATTTGTTACACAACAATATACGGCCCTTGAATTATAGGTTTTCTTGTTTATACCAACCTCAACTCAGTTCCATTTACTTGCTCTTGCATCTTTCTTAAGCCTGCTGTTCTCACTCTCTCACACATTCCTCCCTTTCACTTTCCTTTGTAGCTTTACACAGAAGCACTCTAATTTCCCTGTCCTCACCTCCCCTTCCTACTGGATTCTCTGATCAGCATTCAAACAGTAATGATTAAGACCCTATCCTTGTCTTTTCATTACTTCCTATACTGCGCTATGGACTCTTAATTCACCCTAAAGCTTTTAAGGCATCTGGTCAATACAGGTTGCCACACATGTACCATCATAGCTACCATACTATTCATGTTTTATTTGTACCCATGACTCCCAAACAGCTTTGTGAAGGACTCCAGTGGTTTCCACGTTCAAAGTCCAAAGAATGCTTCTGAGTCCTCATCTGACTGACTGCCACTGGCCACTTTTCACACCATGAGTAATGCCTCCTTCTGCCTGTCTTCTCCTGGCTTCCATACTATTACAAAACCCTCTCTTTGTTTCTTCCTCTCTGACCACTTCTGAGAAAGCGCTCTCTCTTTCACATTCCTAAATATCATAATTCTGTTCTCTCCATGCGATCTTTCCCTAAGTGATGTTCCACACCCATGACTTAATGTCATCCAAATGGTAGCATTCACCATCACTGATTTCACCCATGCCTCTCATCAGATAGGCAGGTTTATGGAGCCACTGTCCACTGAACAGCTGTACTCGAATGTTTCTCAGGAATCTCAATCTTAAAATGTCCAATATGTTATTCCTGAATTCCCTCCTCCTCACTCTACCCACACTTGATATTTTCCTATTTCTCCCTTGCTATATCTAACCCACAAATTCATGCCGACATCTATTTCCAGCCTAAGCATTTATCCACATAGGCTGGGGATTCATCATCATTTCTGTCTCTGGACTTTTCCTCTGTTAGTCATCTCCCTGAAATGCTGTTCTCCCCACTCTTCATCCAGATAATTCCTATTCATCTTCAAATCTTAAACATTCTTCTCACAAGAAGACCTTCCTAGACCCCTCAATCCCACTATTATACTCTCAGAGTATTCATCTAATTTTTTTTGGGGGGGGGCATTTAACCATGATTAATAATTCTACTTTTAAATAAATGTTATTTTATGTTGACTCTTTAATATCCTGTAAGTCTTATGGGTGCAGCATCCTTAATTTCCCCCTCTTTTTTAATCAATGTAGCATCACAAGGTGTAGTTCAGGGAATATGTTAAATCCTTATTAAATACCTGTTGAGTTAAAGAGTTCCCTTACAATTTGTATTCTCAATAAAATTTCTCAACTCCCATCTCCATGTTTTACTTCTCCCAAATTGATTATTTCTTCCTCCCTCCATCCCTTTTTTCTTTCTTCATTCCTTCATGAAAAACATGGACTTCTTCCTACCCACTTATAAAAATTTTAGTCTTATTTAAGATAAGAATTAAGTAAACTAATTTAATTCAGATAAGGAAATATATGCCCAATAGCAGATTTTTATTTTTTTAGTTCATTTCCCTCTCTCTCTCTCTTTCTCTCTCTCTCTCTCTCTCTCTCTCTCTCTCTCTCTCTCTCTCTCTCTCTCTCTGTGTGTGTTTTAAATGCTTTGTAAATCTAGACAAGTTGGAAGACAAATATCCCCTGGGTGACCAAGATACATAATTCTTAAAATACTCAGGATTAACTCTCTATATTGATTAATCCAGTCATTCTCTTATTCATTCATTAATTATTCATTTAGTCATTTATTTATTTATTGAATTAATCAATTATGTAGGTCTTAATGTGTATTATGTACTTTTATACCTAAATCTTGGATTTCCCACTTGTTGAGTTATTGTAACAAATTAATTATTCATTTCTCAGTTTCTTTATCCCCTAAAATGGGTAAAAGTATTAACTAACTAATAGAGATATTATGAAAAAAGGGATTTACTACACAAAATCATGACTAGCACACTATAAACTCCATATAAGTATTAGCTAGCATTACTTTTTAACATCACCATTAACCGTTAGTTTTTGAGGCATTAAGTTAAATAATGCTGTACTAAATACAGTATGTGCCTTCACATAGTTTACGCTCTGGGACAGGGTGAACTGTGGCTCTTTGATCAAATCTGGTACATTGACTTTTTTTATAAGTAAACTCATATTGGAATACAACTAGCCCATTCCTTTACATTTTGTCTAAAGTTGCTTCATGCTGCAATAGTGACTCTGAATAATTGCTACAGAGATTGTATACCCTACAAAGCAGAAAATGTTTACTAGTTTTTTTTCTTTACAGAAAAAGTTTGCTGACCCCTGTTCTATGCAGATATATGTTTATGCAGATAAACATACTCCAGGAGATAGCCTAAGTAATGGAAAACCTATTGGAGTCAGGGAGATCTGGATTAATATTCTGGGTTTTTTTTTCTTCTAACACCATCTCCTTGCACAGTTTTAGTATAACACTTATGCCTCAGCTTCTTTGACTCCAAAAAGGGCTCACTATCTCTGTATTCTTGCAGGGTTAAAGAAAAAAATGTGTATGCAGAAATATTGGCGCTCACTAAAAATTTTCCTCTTTCCATTTGGAGAATAAAGGCCTTAACTTATATGGATATTATAGTATTAACATTATTACAACTTTACAACTACATGAAACCATTTTAGAGCAGAAGTTAAAATAATCAAGGTCTGTAATAAAAAATTCAGTAGAAAAAATACTTTAATTGTAGTAAAGGCAAAGAAAAGCTATGTTTCAGTTCTCTTTCCATTCCAGTGCTATTTCTATTTCTTGTTCATAGTCTTGATTTACATTTGTGATAGTTAAGTTACAGGCTTAAATCCCCTGTATAATATGTTCCATTAATAATTAGGCTTCCGAGGTGCTAATGGCACCAAAAAACAACAGAAAATATTGTAAATTCAACTACTTAGAAAGGAGAACGTTGCCGCTCTATAAGAGGAAAATTGTTTTGTTTCAGGTGCCTCTTGGATAATAGCTTAAAACAATAAATCCATGAGCATTTGTTTTCCTCACCATAGTTAACCAGTCAGTGAGGTTGCCTACAAAATCCCAGTTTAAAAAATGACCTTTAGAGATGACATATGAAATTAAACTTTAATGAGTGGTAATAAACAGGGATACATTTCACAGGAGGACGCACGGTGCTTGCCCGGGGCCCCTGCTGCGTGCCATCTACTGACAGAGCTCCACTCTCGTGTCTTCCCTTTCGTTTGTTCCAGGGAAGATGATGGGGCAGCGCCCACGTTGAAGGAGCGAGAACGTTTTTAATACTGTGCTCACCAAAGGCCGTCTCCATCGCTGGTTAATGAGGCGGATGGGCTTCCATGTCTTTGCTGATGATTCTTTTTGTACAACACTGCTGTGACCCTTCACCAGGGCAACTTAGGGGGGAGTTAAGCATTCTTTTGATTATGTGGCCAGAATGAAAGATAAGTCTTCATGATTGCGCAAAACAAATTTTAAAAAAGAAAGAAAGATGGTTTTTGCTCCATCAGAACTCTATTATAGTTCTGTGGCAAGAACAAAAAATGTCTTCACAAGGGTCCGCTTTCAGGTGGGAAATGTGGCAACCAATTGGATAGAGTTTAGGAAGAGAAAGGAGTAACAGGGGGATAGCAGAGTCCCCTGGGACGCTGACACCCACAAATGGCTTGATGGCTTCCTAATGAAACAAGAGTGGTTGCCATTTAGGCCCATACAGGCAGCCTTTTATTAATCCTCTGGGACACTCGAGTCCATTGTCCCATTTACTAAACAAGAACAGTTTATCAGACATGTGCAAGGGCATGGCAAACATAATTATTAATTTATCGCTTCCAGTTTAAAGTTCAAAACATCCTAAAGCTTTCTGCTTCTTGCAATGATGCTTTCTCTATCTTTTTTTTGCCCAGAGGATCCTATTAGCAAGGAGTTGAGCAATTCGGTTTCATCTGGAAAAAATAAATGATGTCTCCGTTCTTAAAATTGTTGTACTGAAGGACTCCAAAGATGAGACATCCGTTTGAAGCCCCCATCACTTGAAGTTTTATTTTCCTTGATGTCTGAGGTTTCTTGCGTTACCATAAAATAACACACATTTGTAAAAGTTCAGAGCCAAGTGGCCTCAAACAGCACCGGCCAGGGTGGTGAGGAATATACATAAAGGGCGCATTACCGCACAGGGCGGGGTGTCTGCCTCCTCAGTAGCTGCTTCTAGGACAGGCTGCTTGCGTTTCACATAGTGGGGAGGTGGCTAAGCTGGGCACCCTCTGTTTCAAAATGATTAGAAAACTGTAATCCCCGAGAAACATGAAGCCAATTCTCACTTTCTTCGCTGAGCGTCAGGGGATGAGATGACACCTTTAATTACGAAGGACTGTGGGTACCACTCAAAATCACAAGCTGATCTGAATGAGAAACCTTAATTGCCTCGGAATGCAGTATTTCATGTAAATGCATTTTCATCTGGAATGTGGTTGTTTGTGCAGCTTTAATTATTTTTCCCCTGTCAGCGTGAGATAGAAGGATGTGCATGTGCCAACTCCTTATTTTGCGGCTGTTGTATTGTTAGTTTTGACCAGTAGCTAAAGAGCTACTAGTGTCTTTGCCTAGTCATGAAGTGTTCGCTCATAGCAGCGGGGCCCATTAGGGTGCTGGATTTTGACTTCAACAACAAAATTGTACTTAGAAAAGAGGTGACTTCCAAGCTTTGAACAAACCTCAGTCTTTACTTTTTTCCTCAGAATTAATCGAACCACTTTTCTCTCATTTATTCATTGTAAAAGTATTTCAGATGAATAGAGTCTATTTATCAAATTAACATGCTTGAATTATTTTCTTTACTTTTTAAAATCCTTACCTGCAGATATTTTTTTCCATTGATTTTTTTTTTGAGAGAGAGAGAGAGAGAGAGAGAGAGAGAGAGAGAGAGAGAGAGAGAAACATTGATGTGAGAGAAACACATCCATCAGTTGCTTCCCCCCATATGCCCCAACAGGGGATGCAGCCTGCAACTGAGGTACATGCCCTTGACTGGGAATTCAATCTGAGACCCTTCGGTCTTTGGGCTGATGCTCTAACCACAGAGCAAACTGGTCAGGGCTCTTAACTTTTTAAAGAAAAAGGACATGTTTATTGAGAGTTGGTTTACAATATTATGTTAGTGCTAATAGTGGCAGGTGTAAAATACTAGTATAGGGATGGGCCCAAGTAGGTTTACAGTTGTTAGTACATGAAACACGGAGTTTGCTTTTCTATTATTATTTGTAGAATTATTTATTTGTATTATGAAAATCTTCATACCTTATAATGCGATCACTCACTAACACTAGCCAGCACCCGTCACTGTGCAAACTTGCTTAAATTCTTAAAAATGAATTATTTAGGACCTAATCATTCACTCAGCTATGTCTCCGCTGCATTCCCCTCTTCCCTTCATTTTAAAAGATGAGAATGGATGAAATTTCCACTATCCCACTTTTCTTAGACATACTGAATTCAGTTGCCTGATTGTTTTAAATTAATATGCACACATTTAATTATGAGACAATTAAAGAAATAAAATAAATGGGAGTGGGACCCTGACTTAAATAACAGAAAAGGGAAACCTTGTTCATGTATTGTCTTTCCAGAATAATTAAATAGATGTGATAAAATTCCAGAATGAAATATAGAGCCAAAACTGCATTTAATTCAAAATCTAAAGACAAACGGGTGCGGAAGAAATAGAGAGTAGCGTAGGTTTCCTGAACAGATGAGTACTGATTTACTTGGTCTGTGACAGGTGCAGTGGATAGCTGTTGATAGCAAATACTAAAACACTGTTCAGAGGAAGCTTTCGGAGTGACAGATAAGCTTATGACATAGATTATGGTGATGGTTTCACAGTGCATACTTAATATCTAAACTCACCCAGTTGTATATATTATATATGTATATCTTTTATGTGTCACCCATACCTCAATGAAGTAATTTAAAAAGAACCAAGTTTCAAGAAATTGTCAAAGACCGAGAAAAAGCAAAGCTGCCATTCAGCAGTTACTTTTTGAATTGTATTCTGGATTAAATGATATAACTGGTAGATACACAAATAATAAGCGCTTCTTGTTTCTTCTTCCTTTAGAAATGAAGAGTGAATGAAGGCAAGAGTAATTGCAGGAAGGAAGGTCAGGGTAAGTCATATCACATTTGCTTCTTACCTTTGAAGTGTGCAGAATACATTGTGTAAAACTTGGGTAGGAAGTCTCGCGACTCATGTCTCAGATACATTAGGCACATTAAGTCCTTCCAGGGGGGGATGACATGCTTGCTGTAGCCGTGCTGCACAGAACTGTGCCACTTGTCCCTGACACTCTGAGGCCTGTGTTTTCTGCATCCGGCCACCTCACTGTGCCATGTTGTGGAGTGGATCACGGCCAGAGTGACAAGAGAAACCCTGGATGCATTCCTGTTTTAGCATTGTGAGTCTTATCTCTTTGCATAGTTGGTTTTTGTCTTTTCATCTGGTGTGGCAAAGGTAGTGTTTAACATGTCAGGTCATTATTAAGCTCAGCAGCTGAATGTGACTCATATTCAAGTTCAAGTGCAAAAGGTCATAGACTGAAGTTGATCATGATGTAATTTGTGTTTTGGTATTTTAGTATCATTTACTTGTTCCTTTAAACTATATATATATATATGAATTTGACATTATAAAAGAAGAAAACATTTGTGATATTATGACCAATCATGTAAAATCAAAAGCTGTGATATTTTTACTGATAATTTAAATGGTACACTTCACTTTTGAATATGTAATAGATATTTAGAATCATCTTCTTCAAGCAGGGAGAATTAGGTCAAATTGTTTTCAGATATTTTCTAAAGTCACTCTTGAATGTAAATGAATAACAGTCAAAACAAATACCATTTTAATGTATAATAAAAATATAAAACCAATAGCTCCTTTAAAAAGGAAAAGAAAGAAAATTAAAAAAAAAGGAAGAAAGGGAATGATGGGGAGGGGGAGAGGGGAAAAGGAAAGGAAGGAGGGAGAGAGTGAGGTAAGAAAAGTATGGTTGTAGTATAGACTCATCTTTTTCTACTTGTGTATTCAGAAGTCTATATTCTAATAAACTTAGAAATAGAACCTCTTCATCTTTGTCAGTTCAATACTCAGTTAAGCACTGGAGGTTTGGGAGATCAAAGGGTGGAATTTTTATATTGGGATTTTTCCTAAAGATTCATTTCAAAAAAGAGATAACTTATTTGGCAATATGTTAATATCACTTATATCTAACTGGTAAGTACATGGATATCTGTAACATTGACTATTCAGTTTTCCTTTATTTTTGAAATATTTCTTAATTAAACATTAATTAATTTTTGAGATATCTTCACATGTTTAAAAATTATTTGAACTTCATTTCTGTTATGTCACCAACTGGTTATTTAAGAATGAGTGAAGAGAAAAGCCCCATGAATGACATTTATGTGGGGCTACCACGTAAATGTGACTCACAGGCTTTTATTTTGTGTGTGTATGTGTGTTGTTGTTTTTACTGGAGACATTTTTCTGCATATTTTATTTGAATCTTCTCATAGAAAAATTAGCAACTCTAACAGCACTGCGTGCACAGTCTCAAATAGCCCAAATATTGTGAAAACACGAGCAACATACTCATTTGGAAATGGCAGAGTTCTCCAGGTTAACACAGGCCCCAACACATCCTATTGTCTCCTGCCTACTTGTTCATTCACTTAGTCTACCTGAACTCTTGAAATAGGACTTGTACACAGTTCTGATATCAGATGGGCCTATTTCAGATGCAGGCTCTTCCTTGCATTCCAGGAAAAGTTGGTATGATCACAAGTACAATTCCACATTCTGTGAAATACCCAAATTTTCCATGAGATTTCCGCAAGTCCATAATGGAATCAAGGTTTTCATGATGCATCTTTAATCCACCTCTTTTGTTCTTGTCATGTGCCTTCTCCCTTTTCAAGGAAAACACACACACACACACACACACACACACACTTCCTTCTCATTGGACCTTATACTCATCAGCCCTGAGTTTCATCCTCTATTTCTAAATACATATCAGTGTGTGTTTTTTTAATTCATTGTTATTTTGTGTGTTCATCTGTTTACCTCAAGAAAAGTGAGCCCATTCTGTGCAGAATGCTGGAAGCAGCTTTAAGATGATGTAGGTACTTTTCTCTTACAAAGGCATAGCTTGTCTTTCCCAGACCATCAATTATATGTGTGGATTATGTATGTCAGTATCCACTGTGATGTGTGGTGAAATTGGAGCGAAGCTTTTGAATCCCTATGAAAGGGGCCCACAGAAGGGAAACCTCAATTTATGTATTAAGAGAAGCCAGCAGGGCATGGCTGAGCAGGGAGCCACATGGGGTCTCTTTCTTCTCCTTGTGGTGTTGGTTGAGAGGAAAATCATGGGACAGCAGAAGAAGACATGGAACCTCAAAGAATGCTATGGAGAGAGAGTTTTGAAACCAAAGGAATTACAAAAGTGAGTGGTAGACCTAATATCTCAGACTGTGATATTTTGAAGAAAATTTCCTGCTGTCTGCAGCAATGGTTGGGATTTCTTAATTTCTATCTATAAAAATGTTCATTTTTTGCCAGCACTGTGAGGTAGCCTCTATATATTATGACATCCATGTGTAGCCCAGGAATTGTATATTGGTGAATTTTGGTGAGACCATTTGTCTGATTTAGCTAAAAGCCACTAGACTGTCTTTCTGAAACCTAGTTTGATGTGAGGAATGTCAATTTAAGCCTATTCCATTCTCTACAGCGTTCCTCTAGGAGGTAAGATTGTGAAATAGGTTCCATTTGGGTTTACCTGCACAACAAAACAGTCTAGCCAGATTGTGGTTTAAGAAGCATATTATAAATTATGTAGCATGGAATGCCAGAATGAGGCAAGGCCATCAGACATAATTAACTGAGAGTAAACCCTAACAGCGTCTGCAATCTCAGTTCAAAACCTTCAGAGACAGAGATGAGAGGAAGAGTTTTTTTTTAAAGAATAGTCAAAATCAATGTGTTAAATGTGAATGTTCACAGCCTATTGTCCAAAAACAGAATTGAACTATTAGTAGAATATAAATTTTCTGGTGATTTAATCCAAGTTCTGAAACTAATACCAGTTTTAAAATTCCTAATATGTGTTCATAATTTTATATTGATTTTTATATGTGCCCCCCATCTTACCAAAGGAATATAGGGGCCCATCCTTTTTTTTTTTTTTTTTTTTTTTTACAGTGTAAATTTTTTATATTTGTAATTAGACAGCTGGGCTCAGTTTAGATGATTCCAATTTTGTTGGCAACATCCAAAGCATCATAGTCAGGAGCCAGTCGAACATATGCCTTCTTCTCGCCATCAGGCCTGATGAGGGTGTTGACCTTGGCCACATCAATGTCATAGAGCTTCTTCACAGCCTGTTTGATCT
>PVJC01006697.1:0-54021 GCA_004026665.1 Murina feae | reverse complement strand
TCCAGTTTTGAATACCAGCAGATGTACGGTTAATCTGGGGTAATAACCAGGCGACTCAACATCAAGTCAATGAATTGGTTCGTCCCCTTCTGCAAACCAGAGTGGCAGTCAGGCAACCTTATTTTGTGTTTTCAGGATTCATACTCAGATTGCTAATTACACATATAGCTACTGACATATTAATTTGTCTTCATCTTCCCTATGTTCTCTTCTACCATTATAAAAAGATAGTCAGATTTTCTTTATTTTCTTTTCTCAGTATCCTTTATAAATAAAAAAACAGAGTCTGATTCAAAATGGCAGCATACTTTAAAGAGGGGATGACTGGGATTCCAGATAGGGAGGGAGCTTTAGGTGGTGTCTTTAAGAAGTCTGGAGAGGAAGAGAACTTTAACTCTGGGAAAACCTTGGAAGTTTTGGAGATCTGTAGGCTAGCGGTTAGCCTAGAAGTTGAGAACCACTCAGGGAGATGTGAAGATCTCTTGGGATGACTGCCTGACTGATCTAGGACCACTAGATCCAAGATACTTAGATATGCCGGCATCTTAAAGGGTCTTGAGCCTGACAAGGAAGTAGCACAGCTACCCAACCTGCCTCCTGAATGGTGGAATAGCAGGAACTTTAGTGGTGTACCCACAGACAGATCAATCATGAGAGAGATGTTCCTATGCTTAGACATGCCTTAAAATGCTCTCCTTTTGCACATCCTACCCATCTGGAGGGATGAGACACCGATTCAAACGAAAATTATTTTAAAGAAAACGAAGACATTTATTGTCTCATTTATCAGAGTTTCTTGTTGAAGGCTCATACCTATCACAGAGGAGAGCAGAACTCTTCATTGTGGCTTCAAATGCTTTTTTATTTCATTACCAGGCTGCGGCTGCCACTGATTCCTCTGAGGAGGGCTATGGAAATGATCATCATAACAGCTGATGTATCCTTACACAGAGCTTTACAAAGCAAAGAAATACTCACTTTCACAGACCATTTGCTCCTCATAATAGCTTTGTCAGAGGATGAGAGATTGTTATGGACGTTTTCTAACAGGAGAAAGAGAACCAGAGTGCTTAATATGACTTGCAAATGTTAACCCATCTAGCAGGTGTCAAAAAAATGACATAAACCCCAGGATTTGGGACCCCATTTTCTCTGCAGATACAAGCATAGGAATACCACAGTTCCATCTTCTCCCGATAAAACTGAGGATAGACAGACAACATGGAGATAGAGAGCTATTTTTTTTCTTTATTTGATTTAGGTCTGATCCGCTGTCTTCCTCACTTTGAGGACTAAGAGTAGGGAATGGAGTTCCAGAAGCAAAATGCAAATAGGAGACCCAGAAATAGTCCAACTGCAAAGTCTCAGAAGGAGAGTTTCAGAAACAGATGGGCCAAGTGAAGTGTCTCCTTAAAAAGATTGTGCAGGGAGGCAATATGCAGATAAAAGTTACAGCCTAGGGAAAAAAATCTCCAAGGGGCCAGGACATAAATGACATCTTCGTTCTGGGCAAGCCAGGGCAAGGCAACACTTGACCTACAACTTTTCTAAGATTCAGGATTTTCTATCGGGAACATGGACAAAGAATAACGCAGATGATGACATTTCTCCACAGCAAAGAAGAGAAACTGGATATAAACAACAACTTATGAAATTGAAAATTATAAAACACTTTAACAACGAATGTTAATTATTTCCTGTCTGTTCATACACAGACTCTCAGAAGGAATATAAACACTTTAGGTAGGGCAAGCATAACCTGAGGGAGAGAAAGCATCAAAATGCTAATCCCCAAATTGAAATCGGTAGAGCTGTGCATTTGCATATAGCCTAACATCCCTTGGAAAATAGCTGGAATGCATTTAGTTACCTGTAAAAACCTCACATTGAGTTGTTATTAATTTATTACAGGTAAGGCAATGTTTTCTTTTCAAAAAGTTCTTTTCTCAATTATGCCATAGGCACCGGTAGAAAATTTAGAGTGCTTTATATTCCATAGAATATGCATAGCAATATCAATAATAAATAGCATTTTCCACAGTATAGAGTGTGAGCTTCTGGCTCAGAGAGCAGACTCATGCCTGTTAAACTAAAAATACCTCAGTGACAAATTTCAGGGAAGAAAGGAAAGGAAGAGAACTCTGTGTTCATCACCCCAAGGGTAGGAATCTCCCTGAATGGTCGACAAGTGCCCTTGTATTTCCCACCCAGTAATGCTGGACATGAAAACCCGGACACATTTTTGTACACATTACTATGACCCCTCTTTCCCCAGTGCAGTTCATCTTTCTTTTTCATAATGAAATGATTTCCCGGTGCCAAACATTTCCAATTATCTTTCAAGAAAAATTGTGAACAGTCCTGGTAACATAAGACATAACGGTTTGTGAATAAGATGAAATGCTTACTGCAGGAACAAACGCACCAAATTTTTCCAATTGCTGAATGATTGCAAATATGAATTATTGCAATGTCTCTAAAATCAGAGTGCTGAATGTCTGCTCCCATAAGGCTGTTTGTTGCTATTGTTACTCTTCACCCGAGGATGATATTTTTTTCCATTAATTTTTAGAGAGAGTGGAAGGGAGGAAAGACGGGAAGGGAAAAGAGAGAGAGAGAGAAGCATGGATATGAGAAACATCGACTGGTTTCCTCCCACACATGCCCCAACCAGGACCGGATCGAGCCTGCAACCCAGGTATGTGTCCTTGACCAGCAATTGAACCCATGACCCTTCGGTGCAGGCCGATGCTCCAACCATTGAGCAACATCAGCCAGGGCCCAGAAGGCCCTGCACATAGACATAAGCTATGTGGATTACAGTCTCACTGGCATATTTCCATAGCACTTTTGCCTTTTCACAGGAATAACCAAAGATAATGGAAAATAATGGGAGACTCAAGGATTTTGAATCATGACACGAAAAGAAACCTAGCTGATAAACCAACCAGAAAAATAAAATTGTTGTGTCTGAGTCTAAGATGTAACAAACACAGAATTATAGTTACTTTAATGCCATTTTGGTAACCTATGTGGTATTGACAAAATAAACTAAATCCTGTAGATTTTAACCTGAATTTTAAGGGTAAGAGATTTTGAAAGCAGGTAAGGAAAAAATGTATCTTTGGGACAATAAAAAATGAACTGCTTCAAGTCCCATAACCTTCCAATTCTGTATGAAAATCCACTGGCCAAGCATGGCTGTTGGAGCAGATAAAACCAGTACAATGAGCTCTCTAGGTGGGTTTTAAGCATTTAAGCTAAGAAAAGAAAGAAATTCATGACATTGTCTACAAAAGAATTAGAGGCTATATCCTATACAATAAAGCAAACTGTCCCCTCTGGAGTTTGACCAAGATGGGGAGTTCAAAAGCTCACTCTGACATGTGATGGCCACCAGAGGGCAGCGTGAAATGAAGGAATATAAAACCAGATAGTACCTGATCACTGGCCAGGCCTAGGGCCCCTACACATTCAGAATTTTGTGCACCGAGCCTCTAGTAATTTATATACTGGAAGATGTTGTGATGGGAGAAAATTAGTGCCTAAAACATTGGCGTTCAAGTCTTGCCCTTTATTTGAACTTCAGTTTGCAACAATGTAAAAAGGAGAAGATAATAACCATTATAAACTGGTGAACAAAAATAGATACAGAGGCAGAGCAGCATCAAACAGACTGTCAAATTACAGCAACAAGGACAGGGATGTTGCGGGGGGCGAGGGGGGTAACAGATCAGCCAAGGGACTTTTGTGCCTGCATTTAAGTATAACCAATGGACACAAAACACCGGGGGTAGGGGAGGCTGGGGGAAGGGCAGGAGGAAAAAGAAATATATGTACTAATCTTTGTAAAACTTTACGTAATAAAAAAAGAAAAAAATAATAAAATTTAAAGAGTGAGGAAAAAAATAATCTCACTGTCCACTCAAGAATATTGAGGACAAGATGACCTCAGAGAGTACATAGGGAATTTTATTGCAAATAGTTTTATACATAGTGTGTGTGCTTGTGTGTGTGTGTGTGTGTGTGTGTGTGTGTGTGAAGTATTAGTGGTGATCTCATGTATATGCCTAAAATTAAATAGTTATTTCGATTGCTAAATTAATTCTTATTTCCTAATTGATTTAATTCTACTCATGTCTTGTGAAATTTCCCAGAATTAAGTAAGGGAGAGAGAGAGAAAAAAAATTCAATCCAGCTTAACTTCTTAGCTCTGCTCTGTTTAAAATAACACATACAGGTTTTGCCTAGCTCAAAAAAGAGACAGAATTTTTCTGAGTGTTGGTAGGCAGAATAAATACTGGCAAATAGGGCAAAACTCCCACAAATAACCTGCAACAATTTTCTAATTAACCTTACAATCTCTACTCTGGTGAATATAAAACCAGACGGCACCTGTCTTCATTAACATACATTTTTTGAAGTTTTAAAAATGTATTTTGGATTTCCTTTTTTAAAATGTATCTTTATTGTTGAAGGTATTACGGATACCCCTTTGGGCTTTTTTGTTTTTTCCCCCATTGAGCTCCTCCTCCCCAACCTGCCCCTCCCAAGCCTTTGCTCCACTATCATCTGTAACAACTTTTGTTATCTTCTAGAAAATTATTTGTTATTGTAGGCTGTTTTTTGTGTTTGAATCCAAATCTGGCTGGTTTATTTGCTCATCAAAGAGTCCAGTTACCTGTTTTGAAAAAGTTAACTACTAGTACTTCTTCGTGAACATGTTTTTCTATTCTTTTCCCTTCCTTTCACCTGCTATAAGCCAAAAGTATGACGTGACCCTTACCCATGCTCCTGTAACATAACATAACATACATGCTCTATGCTCTGCACAAAGTAGATCCAGAATGAGGCCCTTGTTACCACCACCACTGGGCCCAAGCTCTACCATCTTTTCTCACTTGGATTTTGCAACAGCTCTGTCTAAAAGATGGGCCTACTTCCGCCTTGTTCCTTTACAGTATGTTCTCAATTCCTAGTCAGAATGACCTCCCACCCCATCGTTTTCTAGGTTTATTCTCTTTCATATTTTTATTTTTCTCCTTAGGAGGTATCACTATGTGGGCTGTTATGTATCTCATGTATTGTTGGTCACATCCATTCCTTTTGGAATATAAGCTCCAATGAGGAAAAGAATGTGTGTCTATTTTTGTTATTGTTGTACCCTCCTAAAAGAGAGAATTCCTATGAAAACGTTGGTAAGCTGAAATGTCAGGAAACTAAAAAGCAATTACCATTGATTCTTATGAAAAAAACATTTCAGCACTTCCAGACCTAAAATTCAATGCACACACAAGGTGTTTATTTTGTTCACCACCATTGAAACACTTGATGATGTCCAGTTCTACACTAAGGGCAACGCCCCTCCAGGCTCTCCCAGGGTTTTCTGAATCCTTAGGACACATCAAGCTCTGATCACAGTGTCTCTCTCAGCATTGTTTCTATGTCTCTATCTCTCTCCCTTCCTCTCAAAAACAAACAAACAAAAAAATCAAAAACATACCAAAAAAATTGTGCATGTTCAGTACAGATGCAACCATTGTAGGCCTAACTACACATCAACAACAGTGTAATGGTTTTTTTAAAAAATATTTGGTTGAACCTGCGGATGTGGAATATTCGAATATAGAGAGCCAACTGTAGTTTGAAGTGGAGGTCATAATTAAACCAATTGAGGAGAGAGTGGTATACAAAGCGATGAATGGGTCCAGTAGATGCTGGGCAATGCATAGCAGTTTTAGTAAGGAAAAAAAATAAAAAGTAAAGCACTGTGTGGGAAGGAAATTACTAACTCTGATAAAAAAAATATTCACTTTGGAATTTTAAAAACATAAGTGATATAATTGGCAAAATGAGATGAATAAGAATGCTGCTTTGGGATGTTTATTTTTATGCTTTCTGTAAAATCGGAAGGCATCACAGAAATCTCTGAGCTGTCTCATCATATAAGCAACGTGAGCTATTTTATGTGACACACGCATAAGAACTCAGCCTTTCTCTTTCTTATTGAAAGGTAATTTGTAAATTGTCAAAGGGGTAAAGCAGGAACCTGGAAAGTCACAGTTTCACAAGCACAGGTGCTAGAGAAATTGGATTAAGTGTGCCTCTTCACACATTTCAAAAGAAGTGGCTTGCTTTTTCCTTTTAATCTTGAATTCTAGGCAATTTGGCAATTATGTGAAAGCACTCCGTTTGGGAGCCTGGTGAGTATTTTAGCACAAGTTCGGAAATACTCTCCTACTGTAAGTCCCACAGTTTTCACCTATCTGGTAAAAAGGAAAACAGCAAAAGACATGAGTTTGAAGGTCAAAATATCCATAAGATATTTTGGAACCACTTGGAAAGATAACATTCTTGCAAGGTGATCCATTGCAATTAGGGAGTCAGTCATCAACTTTTGAAAGTTTAGTGAAGAGATTATACGCTACAGAGGACTGTGAATCTCCTTTTCTTTTTAAATTTTTTTTTCCTTCTATACATCATGAAGCAGAAGTATAATCATGATGTTCTCATTTGCATAGGCATCTTCCAGACAGGTCATCAGATATACTTATTATTCTATTTTTTAAAATTTATCTTTCTTGTTGAAAGTATTACATACGTCCCCTTTGTTTTGTTCTGTTCTGTTTTTCCCATTGACCCTTTCCACCCTGTATCCAGGCCTTCACTGCACTATTGTCTGTATCCATGGGCTTTGCATATATGTGTCCTGGTTGATCTCTCCCCTCCTACCCTCTCATCCGCCGCTTTGCTATTGCCATTCTTCTGCTTAAAATTCTTCGGTGGCCTCCACTGCTCACAGAATGGACTCTCCTTTCATTGGAACCGGGGCCGTTCTGTTTGATTATTCCAGATCCTCTTTGTCACTGACATTCTAAGCTTCCCACAATGGAGTACTCTCCCCTTAGCCTGTTCTGCCATGGCTTTTTTTATGCAACTTCAAAATGCTGACTTCCTCTGCTTGAAAGACTGTTGGGATCCATCCAGTCTCTTGATCAGCAAACATTATCGCCACACATGCTTTTCCCTAATCAAATCCTTACACATTTTCAAATATTAAGTCCAGCCATTGCTCTCTCTAGAAAGCACATTCTACCCTCCACTTACTTTCTAAGCTCTGTGGATGCTGTGGGATCCAACAGGACCCTGCACCTACTTCTAAGCAGGTGCATCAGGAGAATGATACACACTCACTCATCCGCCATCATTGCAAGTGCCTCTCCTCAGAGAAAGTACTGTTTCTAATTGTAGGTGTATTTTCAGTTTGCAAATGCTTGACGTGTAGTAAGCACTCACAACTGTTTGTTTCTCACTTGAAAAGAAATACTTCTTGAATCATAAAAAGAAAAGTTCATACAGGAAACACATATTGTTTTTTGAAGCACTTCTCCTTGCTAAGACAGAGTGATATTTTAATTATGCCCCCTCCCCTTCCATGATTTTCATAATCAAACATTTGGGTATAATTTTGCGGAAGTACCAGTGAATCCACTGGACTTACTTAATTGTAATATAATAGTTTATTCTACTAAAGGCACCTTCCTTTTTGCTGATGTGATAATAACAGTTCATTATGAGTCCATTAGGGTGTTCCTTATGGAATAGACACAGGAAACAAATGCTTTCATTTGCAAATTAATGCTTGGTTATATATATAAAAAAGACATATTCTCCCTTCCAATAGATCCTATGCTCTTTGGTATGTGTCATGAAGAACGGGACAATAGGGGAAGGACTGATATTACACTGAAAGCATAAAAGTGCATTCACAAGCAAAACTGAATACACACACTAGCTCAACTGGGAGCCATTCTGACCCAGCCTACATTGGTTCCCTCTACGTTTTGCACCATGCCCTTTTCTAGATTAAATTTCTAGAGCACTCCATGAGCTCAAATCTGATAAACATCCTCATAGAAACAGCATATGGAACTCTTCCTTTTTTCATTGAAAGCTAAAAATTTAGCTGTAGGAAAAATAGTATTTACTATCTGAACAAATCCAGCCCTCTTAAAATGAATCCACAAGTAAAAAGCAACAAAAAAAATAAGATGTTTTCTGGTGTATAAGACGACAGGAAAATCGTCTCAAAAGTCAGGGGTTGTCTTAGAGGGCGGGTGCTGAAACTTCTAAGCTGGAAAGGAAAATCTGCAGTTGCCGCATACGGTGGGGGGAGCTCAAAAATGGCCACACTCCATTCATTTCAATGGAGCCGGACGGAGACCGCAAGTGTCTCTGGTTGGCTCCTGTTTGTGCCACATATGGTCTCTGTCTGGACTTTTTAACCCAGGAAAATCTTCTCAAAAGTTGGGGGTCGTCTTCTACACCCAGTCGTCTTATACACCGGAAAATATAGTGAATGTAGTTTACATTTTGAATTCTGCAGTGCATAAAGATGGCCTGGTGAAGATTTTTGATGTATAGTAATCAAGAAAACACACACACACACTACAACTCATTAACTGAACCAGAACAGCATAGTGTGTGGTCTGTTACAGGCAGCACGGGGAGAAAGGCCCCATTCCTCAGCCCAGCAGAGATGCACTCAGATATAAATATTTGCAGTCACATCCACGCTGTCCAACAAACAACACATAGACTTTGTTTTCCTTATGTGTTCTCAGCTACTCTGAATATCATCTACCTATCTCAGTTCTATTGTATTTCCTTCGTGGCCAAACTAATTCTTCCTTGCCCTGTGGAAGTTTCCCTGACAAACCCATACCTCATTCGACTCTTCTTTAAAAAAATTTTTTTTCAGTGTTTAGAGATTATGTCATATAAATTGACATCTAAATATATTTGTGATATTATAACGTAAAGCTCCTTGAGGGTAAGACATAAATCTCAGTCAACTTACAGGCTCCTCCATAATATATCAAACATTATGAACCACACAGGAGTTCTTCATAATATATGCACATGATGATTGTTTTTGGAGTATTGGGAATTCAGTTAATTGGTAGTAATCTAACTGTATGAGGTACTGATTTGTGTGGCTGGGGATATTTTAATTTACTTTAAAGTCTGAATTGAAAGAGTTTATATAATTAATTGCATAGGAAACAGTAAAGTTATAAAATAGACATCAGCAACCCAGTTGGAAAAATTTAGTTATTGAACATGACATTGAATACAAACTGATTCTATCTGACAAAAAAAAAATTAATTTTGCTTTAAAAATTGTCAAGCCTGTCTTGGCCAGTATTCCAGGTCAGGGCACATGCCCAGGTTGTGGGTTCAGTCTCCAGTAGGGGGGGTGCAGGAGGCAGCGGATGGATAATTCTCTCTTATCACTGCTGTTTCTTTCCTTCTTTTTCCTCTCTGAAATCAATAAAAATGTATTTTTTTAAATGCCAAGCCTATGTTAAGAAGCAAAATGTTTTATCATACTAAATTTTGTAGAAAATAGTATATGCAGATAATTTATATATTTTTCAATATGTAAATTTTTTTCAGTTAAGACTTTTTAAAAGATCCATATGTATTCTATATTTCAAACCATTTTTAATATCAAAGGTAATTCATGTGAGTGGGATATTTCTTAAATCAAAACGGTGACAGAATGCCTTTTAATCTTCAGGAAGTCAAGAGAATGTGGTTACTGTTTACCGGTTTCTAATAACCTACTACAATGCAAGGGGTGAGTTTAGGAACTGACAGAGAAAGATACTACATCTGCCTTACATTTGGTTTCCTTTCAATTACCTTAAATGAACCTTAAAAAGGCAACATTGCAGCCAATTTATGGATTAACTCGCTAACAAATGCTTGAATGCTTTGTGCTACTGATTAAACAGGAATCATAAAATTATGAATCACAATTGTTTCGGAGGAATTCTTTGAGAAAGTTTCAGAGTTGGATTTGTATGTTTGCCTACATAAAGAGAAGAAATGCATTCTAAATAGACATTTAAAGGTAAGGAGGAGTACTAAATGGAACAAAAATATATTAAGGTAAGCTCTAGCATGATCGCATAGAAGGAATTTCGTAAGTGCTTGGGTGGGCGAACACTAGGATATCTATTCACTTGGCAAAACCTGACTGGCTCCCCCATCAGGTTTCCATCCCAAGCTGTGGCCAACTGGCTGTACCCCGCTGGGCAAGTCACTATGTGCGGCTGGCCCCTGCCAACTTTCCACTATAATATCCTTATGGCTTTTGCTAAGAATTCCTCAGGTGACCTCAGCATACATTTGCAAAGTACCAATAATACCTGTCCGTTATCTATACTATAGCTGCCACAAAGATGAATGAGGAAGGGCTTTGACTTCTCCATACAAGTACTGGAATTTAAAAAAAAAAAAATCTATTAATGTAACTCTTGAAAAAAAGTAACAACGAAGTAATCCCAATTAATGTAAAATGGGATTTTTGTGCAATTAAATGTACCCACATATATGCATATAAATATATGTGTATATTATTACAATAGAATCAAACATTTTTTTAAAAAAAAGAAATATTTATTTACATCTTGACTAAATTAACATACACAGGTATCATTTATTTTTAAGTTTTATGCAACAACATTTAGCTTGCTGAGGCACAAATCATTTGTTAGACTTTATTCTATACTCTGCTTGAGGCAGCTGATCGATGTTTCTCTCTCATCGATGTTTCTGAGTCTCTATCCTTCTCTCTTCCTCTCTGTGCAAAAATCAATTATATATATATTGCCCTAACTATAAAAACATTTCTTTTATATATATTTCAAAGTATTTACCAATAGCATGTATAATCACTAAAATGTAGAAAAATTTCCACTAAATTAATAAAATATATTATTTCCTATTTTTACTACAGAAAAGTTAATTAAAAGTATAAATATTTTAAAAAGGAAAAATTTGTAAAACCATAAAACATTGATTTGAATGCCCAAGATAATCATCAGGAAAACAGAAGAAAAATATATAAATATATATGACACAGTTACATTAAGGTCTTATTTTTCAGTTAAATAAAAAAAGATAAAATTTAAATATATAATTTAATAAAAGAGTAATATGCAAATTAACCAACACTCTGAGACACCTAAGCCACACTCATCAGCCAAGCCACACCCAACAGCCAATTAGAGTGGCTGTATGCAAATTAACCCAGCCAAGATGGCGGCCAGCAGCCACAGAGCTAGAGCAAACAGGAGGCTTCCATTGCAACAGTGATGGAGTTGAAACTGCCTGCCTAGGCCAGCTGGGCCTCTGCTCAAAGCAATAATGTTTCAATTATAGAAGCTACGGAGCTGAAGTAAACAGGAGGCTTCATTGCCTGACTAGGCCTCCACTCAAGGCAACAAACTTTCAATTATAGAAGATAAATAAACTCCAGAAACCTGATTCCAGCGAGCCTCGCTGGGACATTGGGTCAATGGGAGCTGTGGGCAGCCTGAAAATGGCCCTCAGCCCCTCACCCAGGCTTGGGTTCCCACTGGGGGGGCTTGGCCAGCCTGCAAACAGCCATCAGCCTCTCACCCAGACTGTCCAGGCATGCCAGCAGGTGGACATCCCCCCAAGGGGTCCCAGACTGCGAAAGGTCACAGGCTGGATTGAAGGACCCTTCCTGAGTGCACAAATTTTTGTCCACCGGGCCCCTAGTTTTAAATAAAATGAAACTACATTTTTTAAATCTAAGTTAAATAAAATAGTAAAATAAAAACATTTTTAAATAAATTAATTTAGGAGTGATAAATAGTTATAAATTTAAAAACATCAACACATTCTCTACAAATGAGAAAAAAATACAAAAAAAGTATCTATTCACATTGATAACACAGATATAAAATCTGGTACCTAACAATATCCAAACAAGAAATATGAAGAAACTTAAATGATTTATAATTTTAAACTTAAAAGATTGATAATATTAAATTGTTATATTATATATTATGTTCAGTAAATTAGGACTGGATTGTGTCAGAACCTGACTGGCAAGAAATGTCATTGGAACATACTAATAATACCCCAAACAAGCTCAGATGTTTATAATATTTTTAATAATTTGAAAGTGACATTTAAATTCATTGGTAAAAGTTTGCTGTGTTTATTAAATGAGACTGAGAAATCTGGTTTACTATTTTGGAAAAAAAATAATATTCTGACCATTACTCAGACCAAATTAAACTGTACATTGGTTTTCTAAATAAATGGGGAAAAGATAAGCCAGATAATGTGCTAAGATTATAATGATCTCTAAGACAGATTTGATATTTCCCTTTCTTGATGTTGAGTGATAAGAATCCAAAAGGAAACCTACTATGCTAAGTGACAAACTGGATGTACTTTTGTAGAAATCTAAATCACATAGCCAATAAATTTAGGGGAACACATACAGATTCCCAAAGTATTATGGAGAATCCGACACTGAGTAGACTGTTTTGATCATATGTGAAATAAGCCAAAAACATATGTGGATCGTGACATTACAGAGAAATGTTGTAGTAAAGAATAAATAAATAATACTCTGAAATAGAGCAAACTATGAGCTCACTCTTCCTCAGAGGGACATCTGGGCAGAAATCTGTGGGAGATTAGGGTAGTACACAATGGGGGAGACTGCTAGGGAATGAACTTGGTTTGGACATGAAAATGATTAAATTGAGCCAAGCCTGTAGAAGCCGAACCTTCTTTGATCCTGCAGAGCTGGTGTTCCTTGCCCTGCATTTAGCCGTAAGCGATGTGAATCTGGTGATACTGCCCTGCCCTGCAGGAAAATCCTAGACATGGGACTCAGCATCCCAGCTCACAGTCTGCAGGAGCCTTGGGACTGGAAAGAGAAGGATATGACAGCTAGAAAAGGTATTTTTAGGAATGTTATGAATGATAGCATTTTTATTAGATAACTGAATACAGACTGATTTTTAAAAGGTTAGAGAAATTATCGCTATTGAGCTTTAGGGGAAAAAAAACAACAAACCTCTAGCTTCACTGTGGAGAACGAATTGGAGGGAGCAAGGTCATGAGAGAAAAGAGAGCAATTAAGATATTACCACAACAATTGAAATGAGAGTTAATATTACTGGTGCAAATGAAAGTGGAAAAGGTCATAAGGCACACAGATAGATACAGACAATGATATAGATAGAATTATGTGTAGATAGAAATAGAGATGTAGATATGGATATGAATATATAAATACCGACTTCTGAAGCTGAGGAGGCTACATTTTACTCTTCGTTGTACTCAGCTTCTCAGTTGCATGTGACATGGATGATCACTCTCTCGCCTTGAAGCATTTCCTCTGTTTGGCTTCTCTGCATGCCCTTCCATGTCATAAGCCATTCCTTTCGGATTTCTAGCTGGCCCATCCTCCTCACCTTGATCTCTAAAACCTGGAGTGGCTCCAGGATCATTCTTTGGTTTGTTCCTTTTTGCTCTCTATGCTTAATCCCTAGATCACGCAAAGCCCCTTAGAGTTATGCAGCATCGGCATCAGTGGTTTTTAAACTCTTTTTTTTATTACTTCTTTCCCAGTTTTCCTTGTTACATTCCCAGTCTATCAGAGACGAATACTTTTGTAGCACAAGCACCACGTATGACGGCCATGTGACCTTGATGGCACCCAATAACGGGATTTCTAAGCAATTACTCTCAGTTCTGAGCCCTCTCGGGTTGCTTCCCAGTGACGGTCCACACACTGATACAGACCAGGGCCTGCACTTGGAGTGGCACTGACCGGTAGACTAACAATTCCCTTAGCTGTATCTCCGCCCCTAGTCTTGCCCTTAGCTCCAGATCCAGGTTATCTATTCAACTTCTCTAGATGGAGGTCTAATTTATGTTTCCACTATAACATGCACAACACAGGGCTCTTGACTTTCTTCTTCACACTTAATCTTCCCCAAATGTCCTCATCCTAGTTAAGGGCATGAATACCTTCCCATTTCTCTAGCCCGAATGTTTAGAAGTCTCTTTTATCCCTAACTCTCTCAAGTCTCATCATAAATCTATATACTGATCATACCTTCAAAATATTTCCTGAACTTGACCATCCGTCACCACCCTCCCACCCCCCCCACCCCGCTCTGAACACAGCCTAAGTTGCCTACTGCTCACAGGAACTGGGGCAATGACTTCCTAACCTGACTTCTGCTAATTCTTTGTCTTTCTCTACTGTCTGTTTTCCACAGAACCCAGAAATATTTTTTAAATATGTTTGTATTGATTTTAGAAAGAGAAAGGGAAAGGGGGAAAGAGAGAAACATTGATGAGAGGGAAATATCCATGGGCTGCCTGCCTCCTATACACTTCCTACTGGGAAGCATGTGCCCTGACTGGAATTGAGCCAGCCACCTCTTGGTACATGGGAGGATGCCCAGTCCACTGAGCCACATCTGCCCGACCAGAAATAATTTTAAAACATATATTATATTTCTCTGACTTGCTTCAAACTCTAATGGCTTCCCATCACGCATGAAGCCAAATACACAATCTTTATTTATCATGACCTAGAATGCCTTATTTAATCTGAAAATTAGCTTTCTGTTGTCATTTTTCCAGGTTCAAAATAAGCTTTCCAGAACTAAGTGAAGGTCCACTGGCCCCCTTTGTGCCATCAGATCTCCATTATGCATCTGCCCTTGTCTGGTGCTTCACCTTCCACACTGAAATCCACAACCACAAGAACCCCCTAGAAAGATATCTAAACCTTTTCAAGGACGTATGGGAAGGCTGGTGTGGATGGATCTTAGTGAGCAAGGGAGAGGGTGGCACGCATGTACCTGATGCCACAGAGCTTTTGCAAATCACGGTCAGATGTAAGACTTCATTCCAAGTGCGGAAAGAAAGCCTTGAGCCATTTAGGGCAGAGGGTGAGAGTTGATCTGATTTGCATAATTACACATTTATTCTGGATGCTCTCGAAGAGTGGAAGAGGAGGCAGACATGGGAGCAGGGAAGTGCTAGCAGTGCAGTCAGGGAGGGCAGCCCTGCCAGCTCTCATGGGGCATTGGCAGTGCTGATGTGAGAAGGAGCAGTGTCTTAGGTGCGTGTTGAAGGTGAGATTCATAGGGCTTGCTGATTGGATGCAGGGTTGGAATAAATTAGTGAGGCCATTGTCCCAGGCTGTTGCCAAGCACTTGAGTGGGTGATGATATTTCTTTTTATCACGATCCAGATGCCTGTGTCTTTTTAATTCTATTTGTCTCTAAATGCTCCTAACAGAGACAGGTAGACCTGGAATTTATTAGCTCTGTTGCCCTTGGGAACCTTACCTAATCCTTCTGAGTTTCAGATTGATTTTTGGGAGGTAAAATTCTAATATCAAAATATTACCTACAGGGCTTATAAAACTTAAAGGTCTGTATCTGAGAAACATGTATTCCTTTATCTGCTTACGTCTCAGGGTCCAACAAATGATAGCTACATGTGTAATTGCTGTTATTTCGTAAATGACTGCTGTTATGTCCTGATGCACTTTGGTGATGATTTATGTTCCCAGTGATTGCTAGCCTTTGTTCTCTCATTTCTGACCAAGTGCCCAAAAGTGTTTTCTTGCCCTGGAGTATATCCCTGAACCCCAGCAGAAGCAGAGGATTTTGAGTTTGCTAATACCTTCCAATGTCACATGTCCTAGACTTTTTTTCTGTGCAAAATTGAAAAACAGCAGGTCACTCAGCAGGGGCCACCAGGAGCATCAGTTGATATGGTTCAATCCCAGGGAAAGGTCGATAAACCTGGGTAGTTTGGTTAAAATGGAAGAAAACAAAACAAAAACAGTCTGCTGAGACTGCTGGGTAATTAGGAAGATATTTCAGTAAGGACAGAGAAAAAGGAAATAAAAATACATTTACCTCAAATGATCCAAATCGCCAAGTGGATAAACAAGTTTTTTAATTAAAGTTAAGCCTGAATAAAATGTTTAGCTAATACAGATGAGTATGAAATGAAAAATTCTCTACCCTTAGTCCACCCTTGGAGGTAATTAAATGTTAGAATTCTGTTTTCATTCCCCTGGTGATTTTCCACATATGCTTATACACTTGATTTCTTAATGTTATCTAATTTTAATTACTACCTGTTTGCTCCCTGCTACCAAACCAGGGACTTGAGCTCTCCCCTTTTCTACTCCCCCCCCTCAACTTGTTTTTCTCCCCTCAACCACTTCCCAGCTTTCATAAGGATGCTATTTTCATACATTTATTGGTTGCACTTACTTATTTTTAAATCCATTGACCTTTAAGACAATGCAATTAATTCCCTTTTTACAAAAGGGAAGTACTTTAGCCCTAGCTGGTTTGGCTCAGTGAATAGAGCATCACCCTGGGGACTAAAGGGTCCCAGGTTCGATCCCAGTCAAGGGCATGTACCTCGATTATGGGCTCAATCCCAGTGAGGGACATGCAGGAGGAAGCCAGTTGATGATGATCCTCTCTCATCAAAGTTCCTATCTCTCTATAGCCCTCTCCCTTTCTCTCTTTCTAAAAATCAGGAAAAACATGTTTTTAAAAAGGGAAGTAGGTTAGAATCCTCTTCCTTCTAATACACACACTCTTTTAGTTAAAGCAGTTTAGTCCACAATTTAAAAGTCTACAAAATTTATTTTCCACACTATAACTCTGCTTTAAATTTAAGTGTTTGTCTCAGTGAACTTTAAAAATTGGAAATTGATTCGTAGTGTTTACGTTGTTACTATTATATCAATGTCATTCACTCTAACCCACTGGGTTCAGAGGAAAGATGAATCCTTTCACAGAAACGTGCTCTCTAGAAAAAGTGTCCCAAGTACTAAGGTCAAGTGCTTTTTCCTTTCTCATCTGTCATTTCCTCAAAATCGTGCCACTTTTTGACCTCCATATTTGAACCATGACTCTCTGTACGGCATTTTTTCCCATAGATTTTTTTCAGTTCCAGCTATTCTTGTTGAGAGAAGTGTGTGGTCTTCACTATTTCACTGAGATCATCCGGTTCCCTCAATCATATTATTTGTTGAAAGAACAATGAGCTCAGAACCTGAGACTTATGTTCACCCCTCTCACCACGTAGAATCCACTGTTTCTGGGATCCAGTATCCTCCAGATTTCCTTCCTGTTTTATTGTTATTATCATTATGATCATTATTCATAGCCAAGGAGATATGTCTCCACTCACAACCAGGTGGAGCACGAGAATTCATCTTCATTAGTGGTAAGACAGTAACTGGATGGTGTGGATTGAGATGTTGCCAAGCAGAAGATGTGGTTTTATAATCAAAGATATTTGGTTCTTTTGTACCCTGATTCCCACTCTTGCCCCATGATATTCTCAAAGTGATCACTGTCACATATCTTAATCTACACCTGAACCTAATTAAATGTTGTTAGCTGTGGACACGAAATGTGAACTTTTTCTCCCTTCAGTTACTGAAGCTTTCATGGAGCTTCCTTAAGAATGGGAATATGGCCCTGGAGTGTGTTGCTTAGTGGGTAGCATGACAGCCCGAGAACCTGTAGGGTTGCAGGTCAGATCCCTGGTGTACAGGAAGGCAACCAATCGATGCGTGTCTTTTTTTCTCCCTCCTTCCCATCCTTCCTCTCACTCTCTCTAAAAATCAATGGGGGAAAAATCATCCTGGGGGTGGGGATTAACAGCAACAACAAAAGAATGCGAGCACAATAGAACTGTTCTGTACTGATTATACCTAATGTCATAGCTTCCTCACACCTTTCCCTCTAAACTTAGCAAATCTTAGGAGGCAATTATGCCTAGTTTCAGATTGCAGAAACCAAAGCACAAAGATTTTCTCACCATCTCAAGGCATAATCAGGACTTGAGCCCACCTAACATCTGAATCTATGTCTGATATACTTCCTGCCTTATCATGGGCACTTTTCTTAGTGACGTGCTTTAGAACTTGAAGATGTGAAAGGAATACACTTTAGTAATGTCTCCTCAAATGCATGAATTGTAAAGCAAATGGTGAAAAAATAAATAAATGTTACCAAGAAATTTTCATTTGAGAATTTTAGAGAAGTTAGTATATACAAAGTAAGGTCAGGGTCTATGCCGTGAATCTTAATTTAAAAATATTAATTATGATGTTTGTATACTCCCAATTGTGAAATCTTTAATATAATACTCTCAAAATTGTGTTTCAAGAAATAGTTGTCCCATAGGCTATACAAATATTACTCCAAACAGGCCCTGTGTTTGAATGACTAGGGACTATAAATTCAAAATAAGTTGAGCAGGTTTGTTACTACCAAACCTCGTGAAGTATAAATAAATGCTGATATGTATTATGAATGTCTGAGAGTGTGTGTGTGTGTGAGGGTATGAATAGAATACAATGTTCCCCAAATTATGATTCCATGGGGCATTTCTTCCTTAGCACATCATGCTAGGCTAGTGTGAAACCCACTTGTGGAACATTACATCATATGCCACATGACACCATGTCATACTCCACGCCAAAATAATATGGCCTCCTTGATGCAAGGATAACATCGATTGAGACCTTTAGGATTTCAACACACAGAACATTCTCTGTTCTCATTCATAATAGTACAAGAAGGAAAGATATCCTCCAGACCACTCGAGCTTCCCGTTGTATCCTTTCAATAGTGTACATGCCTTTGATAGCAAGCAAAAATACTCGCCCCATGCCAATATCTCCCTCTTTAGAGAATGGTCATGTCTAGGTCATATAAAGTCCTTTATGTGTATTTGTAGGCCATATTTTTATTTTCAATTGGTATAATGGAAAGTCAGCATTGACTTTCCAGTGTGTGGAGTGTGGGAAATTTTCATAAGAATGCAGAATTGTCTGATTTCACTAAACAGGTCTGAACTCAAAAATGGAAATTAGCAGTTAGAGTGGACCTGAGAGGCTTGGATGGAGGGCAAAGCATTTGTCTTTCAGGCTGGGTGGTAATTAATCAAATAATCTACTCTTGTGCCAGGGCACAGCGGGAGATTCGTTTCTGCTAACAGATGATCATCGTTTGGAAAGTGAACAGCTTTGTTAGAACTCGACTTGCAGGAGTTGTGTGTTATTAAGTGAGGGTCATCTGTTTGTTTTTTAGATACCTAGCTGAAGGAAGTAAATGAGTGTATGTCTTTATCTTAAAAAAAACACACAAAAACTTTGCAAAGAAATACCATGTTTGCTCAGCAAGCAGGACAGATTCATTTTCTGTTCCTGTTTTAATGAGCAACCCAATCCTCAAGGCTTTCAAAGGTTAAAAAAGAAAAAAGCAATAGGTACGTTCCATTAAAAAAATATTGCATAGTGAAATCTTCTAATAGAAGGGTAGATGCTAAAAGAAGGCAAACCAGAAAACTTCCAACAAAAATTACAGTTAAAAATGCTTCCCTACAAATGAGATTAAAATGGATGATTAAACATTCCAGTAGAAAAAAAAATGTTGGATCTTTTAAATTGTACTTTATTTTTAAGTATTTATCAGTCAAAAATATTTCTTTTAAGTAATCTCTGAATAACTATTTAATAGGCCTTCCTATTACATGCAAAATGTTTTCTGTAATTCTCATTTCGCTATGCCTTTAAAATATTCTTGAACCTTATTACACGTGATGAAGACTTTTAAAATCTTATATACAAAATTTTGCATAGATCTATTATTCAAATGTTTTGCATAATACATGCTTTCTCTTATTAAAAACTAGTGCATATATATGGCACAGTTTTATATATAGATGAACACAGAGAAAGTAGTGAAAATAATTATATAATTTATTGGCCCAAGTTTGACATGAAATAATTGTGAGTTTCCTTCAATAATCTGCATATTACAAAAATGGGAACTACCTACTTAGTAGGTTGCTTTTACTTTTCTCATTTTGGAACATTTTTCTGCATCACTAAATTTTTTAGATCTTTCTCTCAACCTATTAGAAGAGATTAATATGACTACTTTTGTCAGCCATGAACAAGTTATTAAATTTTTTTGGTCTCACTATACTTATCTGTAAGAAGAATAGAGTAGATATTAATTGTACCCTTTTCATGGAGTTCTTGAGGAAATTTTTATATACATAATATGTACTATAAATATATGTGTATATATTTTGTAGATATGTGCAGGATACACACATTTACTAGTATACACATTCTTAGTTTCTGAAAGGATATGCAAGAAATCATTCATAGCATTTTATCTACAGGGATGGAGTTTTTACAACATAATATAATAAAAATGTGATTGTATCATTTTTATATATCAAAGTGGTTTCTAAATTTTAAATTATGAGCTGGTTAACGTTTTTAAATGTGTTTTTGTGCTGTTGGCATTTAAAATATTAATAAATACAAGTATGTCATTAAAAACTACAAAAGGAAGCCTATGGCTTAATCCATCTATCCTATAATGTAAAACTACATCTTACCTATCATGGTCAGATACAGAGTCTCATGTTATTGGGCATATTGACAAATTAGAGAGTCTTCTAAGAAAGATAAGCAGACTTCTTAGTGATAGGGAAAATCTTTTCCATGTAGGAAATGGCTAAACAACCAAGTGCTGAAAAAGAAAACATTGGAGAGGAAGAAGGTTGTATAATGATTTTAACAAATTCTAGAGGGCTACCACTGGAAGCTTTCACCTATCTATAATAATGAAACTGTAATATGCTCATTAGAGCAGATATCCTTCCAGATGACCTTCCAGACAAAGCTGGGGCTGCAAAGGAAGCCTGGGTCCTGGGTGCCTGCTGGCGGCCGAAGGGATGCCCAGGTCCCAGGTGCTGGAGAGAAGCCTGGGTCTTAGATGCCAGAAGGAAGTCGGTGCCAGCAGCTGGGGGAAGGAAGGCCTACTCTTGCACAAATTTCGTGCATCGGGCTTCTAGTATAAAAATAGAGCCCATTCGAAGATGATAGAGAGAGTAATTTTGTCATTAATCCTTTCACTAACTTAGTCCACAAATACACGCCTGCTATGAGCACTGCGCTGGAAGCCAAATTACTTCTGAGAACAAGGATGCAAATGTTCTGCTTTCAGTGTACATCCTCAGTGCAGAAAGAATAGACTTCTTTCCAGTCACCAAAGTAATAATGCATCGGTGTCCCAGGATAAAAGAGAATATTTAGACTCCATATGTTCTTTTAACTTTTTTTTTTTTGAGATGATGAAGAACCACGTGCATTTGTTAGAAATAATACAGAGATGCCCACCTAGCAGCTAAGTGGTTGAGCATTGACCTGTGAACCAGGAAGTCATGGTTCGATTCCCAGTCAGGGCACATGCCTGAGTTTTGGGCCCAACCCCCACTGTGGGGTGTGCATGAGGCAACTGATGAATGATTCTCTCTCATCATTGGTGCTTCTATCTTTCTCCCTCTCTCTCCCTTCCTCTCTGAAATCAATAAATATATATTTTTAAAAAGAAAGAAAGAAAGAATACAGAGAGAACCATGCACGCTTTACCATGTTTCCCCAACGGCAACGTCCTGTACATCTATGGTACAGTGTCATAACCAGGACACACGAAATTGCAAATTCGGAACAATTCTCTCACTACAAGGAGTCTGTCCATTGTCTTTATGTACCCACCCCCACTTGTTCCTTAATCTCTAACAACTGCTGACCTCTTCTCTATTTCTACAGTTGTGTCATTTCAAAAATGTTATATAAGTGGCATCTTATAGGATGCAAACTTTTCTTCATCTGGGAATGTCTTGATTTTCCATTCACTTCTAAAGCATTTTCTGACTTAACAGTCCTTTTCCTTCAACACTCAAAAAAAAAAAAAAATGTTGTCACCTCCTTAGAACCTCCCTTGCTTCCAATGAGGAAACTGTTATTCACGTTGTTTTTATCCAATAGGTAAGGTGAAATCCTCTCCTTGGGTAGACAAAGGGTCACAGCTACCCGGTGGGAGAAGCCCACTTTCTCCTCTCAGCCTTCACTGGCACCCAAGGGGTAGAAAGGTTCCTTGTTACTGCTGGGCAGGGGTGGGAGTTTGGGCTTTTGTTATCTGGGCTGGAGAAGATCGAAATATCTTCCACTTCTTCTCACATGACCTTACCCTAGCACAAACAGCTGGCGTCATTAGTGCTGGCTGGTGGTGAAAGTTTTGACTCTCCATTGGGTCTCCTCTGACCTCTCTCCATCTCTCCATCTTACCTCATTATTGCTGTATGGGGGTGAAAGTCTAGACTCCCCAGATGATCTCCACCAACATTACAGGGCCAGGTCCTTGCTATGGCCCAGGAGAGCTGAGAGTGCCGGTGCCCTACCTGGGCTGCTTAGCACCTCATTACAGCCTGTCAATGCTGGTGGTGGACAGCCAGGTTCCTCATCCGGTCTTTGCTGTGGGTCTAGGCCACAGTTTTTGTTTTGGTGTTTGATTAGAGTAGGGCAACTATTGTCTAAGAGATATTTTGGTTTGTTTTTCCTTGCTAAATGCCCCTTTCCTGCCTCCATGGCCTGAGAAAGCAAACCACTCTTAGGGCTGTTGTGGTCCATGACCATTTGCATTTCCAAGTTCCTGGCTTCTTCCACTTCCAGGCTGAGACATGAGAAGATGAAAACCTAGGGACTTCACCATCCCGAGAACTCTAACTGGTCAGCTTTCTGTCCATCTTTCAGAGTCTTCTTCTTTTCCTTTATGTATGATATTCAGAGTTTTGATTTGTAAAAAAAATTAAGGAAAAGGAATTCTGATCCATCTTCCTAGAAATTAAAGTCAGCCCAAGTCTTTAATCCGCTCGATTTCATTAGCATAGAGCCTCTTAACCAGATGACCAATTTCTTATATCTTCATATGCAGAAATCAGTATGCTCAGTCCAAGACAGGAATCTAATTTTACTTTAGTGGAAATAGTATTTTTTAAATTAAAACCACAAAAAAATAGGATAATTCTCAGCAATGAATCAATTCTCCAACAAAATGAAGGGAGAGAAGAAATTTATGAGTAAAATATCTCCTTTTCAAAAATTTGGCTAGTCAACCAATTGACTTCTTGGGCTAGGAAACTGAGATCAGTCCTGTTTGGTCCCCAGCTTCCTTGGGTATAAATAAGCTGTTGGCCTATATAGGCAAAGGCGTGATCTTAGGAGCATGTGGTAGGAGGAAGGACTGAAATGTTAAAGTAGTGAAATATGTAATATTATTTATTAAATAATGTATATATTTTATATAACGTATGTATTATATATTGTATATTTCACCAGTCTAGTATTTAGTCTTTTACAACTAAATGATTTGCAAACTAAATAATCTGCATTTATTTGCAGTTTTGCTAACACTAAAAAAAAAATCTGCAGCAATTTTCAAATCCCCACTTCTTCTGTCCAAAAATATGACTCAGTGTGATATTCTTATTTGTTTTTTTTAAGTACCTCTACTAATGTAACTTGCCATAAAACAAATACAACCGGAAGTGAAGCAATATAAGGTTTGTTACAATGAGCTTACTTTATCACTGTTTTTTCCTAACGGGATTATAGTCTATAAATGATCATGTTACCATAGCAACCACTTTACAAGCCACCCTGGGCTGTAAATGCAATAACAACACCTGTGTACGATCATTTTGTTTCGTGGTTTGAATTATTTTTCTCCCCAACCAAATAAGACACCGAAAAACAACCTACTGTTTCAATCACATTCATTTTAGATTCAGTTATTATAAATATGAATCAATAATTCCATGCTGAAAAGGAATGGAAAACTGTCTTGAAAACCTGAGTTAACCCTGAATGACCTCATATCACTGGCTTAAAAGCAGGAAAAATAAAAAGCTTAATTAATAGAAGGATTAAATTTCCAAGTAGAATAAAATGATATATAAAAAAAAGTTTCCTTAAATACATTTTAGAATCTTTTATCCTATGAAAAATTACCTTTGTTATGGCACCTACTTCTACTTCATATTCATATAAGCATGTTATACTATGGAATAAAACTATTTTGCTGTGGTAAAAGCTGGGTACAATGTTTGTTGACTCAGCAAACAAGCTTTGGCTTCACTATTTGCCCTCTGATTGTGATTTTAAAAATTGGAAGTCTTACCCAAGAAGCAAGTACAGAACATAAGAGAAAAAGGTGGTCAGCAAAAGCAATGTCTTCTCTAGGTTCACAGGCAGTGTAATCTGGTTCCCCTATTATGTACCTCAAGATGCTATTGGTTATGCTTGGGTTATGGACAATTCCCAATTCCCGGTGACTTAAACAACGAAGGTTTATTTCTCCCTTCATTTCTTTACATGATCTGGAATAGGAGTACGGGTAGGCCCACTCACTCTCCAGGATTAGGCTGACAGACGTCCCATGATTTGGAATGAAGAAACAACACATATTCTTGAAAAAGATGGTGGTTATATTTACCTAATTATGTAAACATCCGTGAAGTGGTCACTTGTGAATTCCCAAAGTGCATCTTACTTGACCTTGTGGAATGAGCTTGATTTTGCAGGGAAGAAAATAACTTGCAAACCAGTTGCTCCTTAAGAAAATAACTCAAGCCCTCGCCGGTTTGGCTCAGCGGATGGAGCGTCAGCCTGCGGACGGAAGGGTCCCAGGTTCGATTCTGGTCAAGAGCATGTAGCTTGGTTGCGGGCACGTCCCCAGTAAGGGGTGTGCAGGAGGCGGCTGATTGGTGTTTCTCTCTCATCCATGTTTCTAACTCTCTGTCCCTCTCCTTTCCTCTCTGTAAAAAAAATCAATTAAAAAATTAATTTAAAAAAAAAGAAAGAAAATAACTCAAACTCATTGCTCCTTAAGTGTGCCATCCGAATTTTGTTATGTACCTTTTCTACGCCACCAAGGCAATTCTCCCATAGTTCCAGTGTTGCTGGAGCTAGACTATTAATTTATAATCCTATTGGAATTTGCCCACTCAAGTCTTCAATGCGCATGAATGTGTGCAACATTTTATCTCTGTATCATTTCCAATAAAAGGTATACTTCTGCGAGCAGGGACTGTATACAAATATGGAATACTCCCTGTTTTCCTCTCTTTTTCACCACTAACATCTATTATTCTATTTACCATATGTACTTACCAATTGTGGTTTTTCTGAGTATGAATTGAAGAAAGTTGGGGGTGTTTCAAGAGAAAAAGTTGGGGCAAGACCTAACTAGATGATTCTGGGGTAAATTTTTATACGAAACTGAATTTTAAAAGACGCGGATAATTGTAAAAATCTGCTATGGTAACTGCTTAACTCTCCTTCGGGGCCCTGTGTGTGTGTTACACTGTATAGTATAACTAAACATGCAGATTCCTAGTATGTTATTTAAAGCACTTTTCTTTCTCTTTCTGCTATGTTCACATGCAACATGGTTTGTACCAATTCTCTTAAAATGTACTTTTTTAAAACCTCAGTAAAATGTAACAAATCAGACCTTATTCAAATTGCGGAATGCGTGTTTATATGAATGCATCATATAATACTAACATACAATTAATTTCAAATAATTACAGTTTTAAAAGTTTACAATCATTAGAGAAAATTGTATTGCTTTCTATTTAAAGATGGTTTTAAAATTTGGTTTTTGAACAGTGTCTTGATATTTTAAAAAATGTTTTTTCTAACCACTGCAGCCAAAATTTTTGGATTCTTAAAGTCCTCAGAGAGCTTAGCTGAGAGATGAGGCACCGCAAGGAGCAACCTGGGACTTCGTAATACCTGACATTCTAAGATCATTAAGGTTTATTGGAGAATTAAACATTAACCAATAAACCTGAAGGTAAACTGTGAGGAATGGAGAAAGCTACTGTTTCTCTTCCATTTTAATAGAATTCTCTAACAAGACATTAAGATTTGAAATGCTTTAATTTGGATGGTCTTGCTAGTCACTGGAGATATCAAATACCAAATGCTAATTAGATCATAAGGTATAATAACTGACTAGATGGAAATGCCAAAATATGAAAGGTTATTCAGTCATCTAGAAATGAGAATTTCCCCCCAGAAGACACATGGCACATGCTCGTTTCCCCCCAGACAAAAGATGAAACTTCGGATTTTTTCAGTTACAGGGAAGAAGAGTTCCCTTATATTTACAGTGAGGGGACTGTTATATACAATAATCATAAATGTCCAAGACAGTAAATTATTGATCTTTACCTCAGAGTAAGTTACTATTATTAACATGTATTTATTTATATATCACTTTAAGTGTGAAAATTCACCCAAATACATATACATGCATATATATGTCAATAATGAGTGAATGAAGAATATTTTTGAAATATTGTTTATTAACTCCAAGTAGCTATTATATAATGTTAACTGATTAGAGACAAAGTTTATATAAACCAGGATTGCTTTATGGATTTAATCAGGATTAGCTAAAAGTCATTTTCATAAGCAGAACTTATAAGCATATTTGCATTTAAATTTGCTTTAAAAGGCTCTCTTCTCTTCTGAAATATATACAATTTAATATTGTCAGCAAAACCTTGTATGTAACTATTTTATTTGCCAAATCTCAAGTGAAATGTGAGTGTGTGTGTGTGTGTGTGTGTGTGTGTGTGAAATGGGAAACAATGCATGGCATTATGTGAAGTAACACAGCTTATTAGTGTGAAACATAGACTAAGAAAAATACCCTTAATTTCTCAAAGCCTCAGATATCCCATCTGTAAAACAGGGATCATTGTATCACTATCTCTATATATAAAAGCCTAAGCTATGACAGACAATGACCTCAAGGGGGCAGATGCTGTGACCGGTAGCTATGATGCACACTGATAACCAGGGGGCAGACGCTCAACTCAAGAGCTGTCAAGCTGCAGTGACTTGGCAGCTGCAGTTCTCAGGTGATGCACCAGGAACCAGAGAGGAGGGAGCCCGATTCTGGGTTGCATCACCCAAGAACTGTCCTCTTGCAATCCAGGCCCCCTCAGAGGATGTCAGAGAGCGGTTTCAGCCTGAACCCCACAGGCCAGGCCAAGGGACCCCACAGGTGCACGAATCTGAGCACGAGGCCTCCAGAATCAAATAAAAATTATGTCTGGGCATTAAGGAAAAGGACTACTAGAGTATCAGCAGATACTCTAGTTCTTCACCTTAAAGTAGGAAGTGCATTATTCTGGTCTAAATCTGGGAACAGGGAAAATCTCAAACTTGTCTATTTCCTAAGAAATAAAATTAGTGCACACAATATCATGGGTCATGAATCCTCTCGACTAACAATCAAGTCTGAGGAAGTAATCAGCAGTACGCACACCTAAGAAAGCTGTTGCTCCTAGACTCAGGGCTGCCCATTTGAAAATAGCATATAAACCAGTCAGCCCTACCAAGAAGTCCCTATATCCCACCAGAAGGAGAAATATGAAAAACAACTTTAAAGATCATGAATCCAACCCTATTCCCCCAAAGACTTGTCATTACAGGCTATTGCAGTCATAAGAAAGCTGGTTTTAGAAATGTCTTGATACAACCAATGAAATTTAGAGAGTCCAATGGAGAACTAAAAACAGTACCCATCCTTAACTTGGAAATGTTAAAATAAACAGGATTGTTGCCGCATTTGGCTTGTAGTGAAGGAAGCTGTTGATAAACGTAGAGAAAGTGGAGGCTTGGTTCATTTGTTTGGTTTTTCTACAGTTCTTCTCTTTACCCTTTGCTCTTCCAGTGTATCCAAAAAGTATATAATGAATTTCACATACTAAATTATTTCTATTTGAAATACCTGAAGTTGTCTCTATATAAATCATGATCCTGAATGGTACACTACTTACCATCAGGAAGCTGACATTCTAAAGTGGGATTCTGCATTAGATAATAAAATGATTGACAATAAATTCGACTATGACCCAACTGCCAATTAGAAAATAGGATACTGAACTAATTCAAAACACACACTCACACCAAAAAAAATTTAAATTATCACTTATAGATCATTGAGATAAAGTACACATTAAGACAAAATCTGGATGTATCCTACTTTAATAATATGCTAACTACAAGGATTTTGTTATGCTCATGCTGCACCTGGTTAATCAAATAATTTACAAGAAGACAATAATAAACATGGTCTCAAAAGATGAACAGGAACAATACAGCTTCTATGGAATTCTCACAATAATATCATTTTTGTAGTACATGGTGTAGACATAGATAAAAATCAGACAAGTTCATTAGTGAGTGTTTAATTTTTTTTTTTTTTACTTAGGCAGTTTTTTTCATTGTTTTCAGAAACAATATATATTCTTTCTCTAGACTTCAACAAAGATGATCTGACCCCACCCACCTTCCCCATCACAATTGAACTCCGCTCCCCAAATATGTTCACTCTTAAGTTGGCTTATCATCACCCAAGCCTTTTCACTCCACACATTCTTCACTGTTAAAAATTTATATCTAAGAGAATATTTAAAACTGAAATCCACATCTTCCATCTAAGGTGCACTTTGTTTTTATCTTTCCTCCTCAGCAGCTCTGCAATTGGGGGTATTGTATAACTGATGACATCTATCAGTGGCTACAAGCCATTATTTTTCCATTGTAATGTCTGTTACAGTGGGATGTATTTTCAGCCTGAAGTATCATAGAATTGATGGTCACTTTTAAATGGCTATACAGACTCTGCTTTATGGATATGCCATGCTTTATTTTGTCTCCTCCAGCACTGGACATTAAATGTTAAATACATGTTGAATTCACAGGTTCACAAATCTTACATGTGAATTGTGGCACTAATTGAGAAGATTTGGAATGGAAACATCTGAATCCTCAAGCACCCTATCCTCCCTTGTCATGTCTGAGTAAAACAGCCTTCTTGTATTTGAAAACCAGATGCAGAGAAAAAGGAACCGTCATGCACTGCTGGTGGGAATGCAGACTGGTGCAGCCACTGTAGAGAACAGTATGGAGTTTTCTCAAAAAACTAAAGATGGAACTCCCATGTGAGCCAGTGATCCCACTTCTGGGAATATAACCCAAGAAACCAGAAACACCAATCAGAAAGGATATATGCACCCCTATGTTTATAGCAGCACAATTTATCATAGCTAAGATTTGGAAACAGCCTAAGTGCCCATCAGTAGATGAGTGGATTAAAAAACTGTGGTATATCAACACAATGGAATACTTTGCTACAGTAAAAAAGAAGGAATTCTTACTATTTGCAACAGCATGGATGGAACTGGAGAGCATTATGATAAGCGAAATAAGCCAGTCAGAGAAAGATAAATATCACATGATGTCACTCATTTATGGAATATAATGAACAACATAAACTGATGAACAAAAACAGATCCAGAGACAGAGAAGCACTGATCAGACTGTCCAACCTCAGAGGGAAGATAGGGGAGGGTGGGGGCAAGGGGAAGGAATCACCCAAAGGACTTAAATGCATGCATATAAGCCTAACCCATGGACACAGATACCTCCGGGGTGAGGGCATGAGTGGGGTGGGGTGGGGGAGCAATGAGGGGATAAGGACACATATGTAATACTTTAATCAATAAAGAAAAAAAAGAAAGAAAGAAAAATGGGGGCTACTAGTTTACTTATGTTGAACCTGATGCCATTCATTGTCTTGAGACTCTAACGTCAGGCATATTGGATCACACCTCAGAGGGAAATGAACAAAATAGGTCCTACAAAGAGGTAGCCTGAATACCAAAATTATAAGGTTGTGTTAACTTATATTTGTAGAAATTTGGGGTATATGTGCAGAAATACATTCTAAGGATGTTATGTTAAGGAAGACAGAGTGTTAGATTAGGATGAATGTATAGAATTAGGTTTATATATCAGAGATTCTTAAATTAATGGTTAGCTAGGCGGTTGTAAGTGGCTCTAACAGTTTGCTTAATTAGGTTACTAAAGCATAGTTCAACCCATTAAAGAAAGATGAGCTGCCACGTCTTTTATGATTTAAAAAACAACAACAAAAACAGAGGAAAGAATATAAGATTCAGAATAACAGGAATTTTGGAGAGGGTTTTATCATGGGAGACCTATATAGCCACCTGCCTAACATGTCCCAGGAGAAGACTCGGAGGATCCTGACGTAATAAAGGTTACAAAGAACACATTTAACAAAAGGAACACCAGCAGAGTTGGAGATCATTGTGCTAGCTGTCCTCTATAGGAGGGGGATGGCATCAAGAAGAACTGCCATTGATGTCACCTAGCTTATCTCGATGCAATTATGGCGGAGATCACATGTGGCTTTTCACTGTTGCTGTAACATAGGATAAATAGTGTAATAGGTAGCAAGGACAGATGCAGTTAGAATATTTTGATCTGGAGATATCATTAGCTCAAGCTCATTGGTTATAGTGTCCCAAGAATTAAAACTAAGAACAAAGAAATATAGAGTGCCAATACACAGGATGTATTTGGTTTCGAAATCCTCCCTCAGACGTACCTTTTGCTCTAAGCTATGTACGAGGTGTGTTAAACCGAGACATTGTCAAGGGGTTTGTTTTACTTTCAAGGTCTTGGTTCTTCTGTAATCAAGGCTGGGGTAACTGGGGTAGCTAATATGCTCCTGTCAAGTGCACACTTACATGATTGTGATACCCGCTGTCCTCCAGCTCTTTGTCCCAAGCATCGTATTGTAATTTATGCCAAGGCAGTTGGACCCAACACTGGAGGTTCATCCCTTATAGACATTAAGATGCAGGCAGATGTCCATGCACTGTCACCCATTTGCAAGGTCACTGAGCTTTTCTGAGCCACAAACTTAATCAAACTCAGAGATGATCCCAGGTATAGTTACTTAAACCCAACATAAACAGATCTAGATGTATTAATTTGAAGTGCATATTTTTAAACACCAAAATGTGTATAGTTAACTTTTCCTCTGACTCTCCAGAGAGTAATCTGCCCCACTTCTCTTGGTTCTTCTCATTTGCTTCCCAACTTCTATGTTGACATAAGATTTTTTTTAAGCCAGTCAGCATACACTATTAAAAAAAATCCCTTTTGGACTCATTTTAATAAATGATTTGCCTCCCATAACTACAACAAAATGAAACTTGACAGTGGACCAAAACATACACAATATGTATAAATACATGCAATACATGCTCCACAATACATGTAAAGGTCTCATGTCAAAGTCCACAGTGTTTCTTTTTTACTTTGTTGATCTCTGATTCTTGAAAATAAACACACACAGGAACACAAACTCTGCACAATAATAAACACATACATACATAAAAATAACCAAAAACAAAAAATATGTATAAATTGAGTATGTGTACATGTTTATATAGACTATAAAATTTGTGTTATAAATATATAAAATTATCAAGGTAAACCATCCCATGTAGCTTAAGTCTGTATACTTTATGTGAGGATCCAAAAGATATATTTATGTAGCATATCTAGAGACAAACAGCTTTTGAGTATGCAGGTGGTCACATAAGTTAAGCTAGATAAAATTGTTTACTATAACATTTGAATTTACTTTCTAGATAGTTGGCACTATGTGTAAATATCTGTCACTCTGTGCATATGTGTGTGTATCAATGTTAAAAATATATTTGTTGAGCCCACAATACTCACAATGGGACAAAACATTGCAAGTCATCTTTGAAAGATAAATAACTAAGCATACCCTGTTCCCATCCTCAAATAGCTCAGATTCAGTGACAGGTGAGGGAATGGGGAAGGTTAAACAAAGAAGAAAAATTACAGGGTGGTGTGATCCATAGAAACTGGAATACTAGAACATTTGGCCCAGCCAACGTGGCTCAGTGGTTGAGCATCGACCTATGAACCAGGAGGTTATGGTCAGATGCCAGGTCAGGGCACATGCCCGGGTTGCAGGCTTGATCCCCAGTGTGGGGCATGCAGAAGGCAGCCAATCGATGACTCCCTCTCATTGATATTTCTATCTTTCCCTTTCCCTCTCCCTTCCTTTCTGAAATCAATAAAAATATATTTAAAAAACACATACACACACAAAAAAATTAGAGCATTTGCAGTGCAATGAAAGGGATCTTAAAGAGAACAAAGAGTCTCCCACAGTATGTGATACTAAAATCAAGTCTTGAAGAATCATGAGTGTGATGTGTCTAATCTTGAAAGGAAGTTTATGTATCTAGGTTTATGTGTGAATACACTCACATGAGGATTTCAGCTAGACGGAAAGCTTTATGTCCATTATTTAACCTGTCCATTATGCTATGGTGCAGGGCAGCTAAGCATGTGCGTGTACAAATGGGCTTGGCAATATAAACAACTTAATTGAAATGGCTGCTCCCCAGAAATTCATTGAGGAAGAATGATGTCTCCTGGTGGAGTTCAAGAAGGCATAAAGCGCATGAGTGTTAAATCCTTGACATATGCAACTCTGTTCCCCTTGCTTTATGGCTCTTTCAGGAGATGCAATACCCATTCACTTTTATCATTCCTCAGAAACTGCATTAGAGAAATTACAGGGTATTATCAAGATAAGAAAATAATTGCATTTTAATTTGACAGGAGAGTTTCTTTAGAGAATAAAGCAGAAACTGGATCAAGAGAGCAGACTGAGAATACATCTACCTGCCTTTCACACAAAATCATGAGAAATGACAGAAAAGGGACTTTAGAGAAAGTAAAATCTGTCATAAAGCTGGATAAGAGAAAAGAAATGAAGCAGTGCCATTCTGGGGAAGTTCTAAAAGATTGAAAGCATAATGAGTGATGCCTTTGGGAGCATAGGAATGAAAAAGACCTGAGCTGAAACCATGGGCAGGAGACTGCTATGCAGAGAAGCATGGCTTGGTTCAAGGAATTTCCAAGCCCAATGTGACTGAATTCAAAGAGCAAAGGAGAAAACCCGAGGGACAGCAGTTAGAGAAGATGGGCTTCCTAGACACCCCCCTCCCATGTGCTCACCCTGCAGGCTATAGGGACTAGTTCTGACTAGTGCAGGAAGCGTTTGGCTTCAAATCCCAGAGGCAGGGCAGAGTCCCACAGAGCACCCAATAACTCCTATACTACAACTAGCAGCTTCAAGGACAAGCTACTAATCAGAACTCACCTCTGAAAAACAATTCAGGGATTCTGCAATGCAAATATGAGCAAACAGCTGGTAATTTCAAAAATTAGAATGCCAACACTATGAAAAGGAGGCATCTATGTAAATAACAACAACAACAACAACACACACGCGCACACACACACACACACAGTTGATAGAATAAACATAATAGGCCTGGCCAAGTTGTTCTGTTGGTTGGAGCACTGTCCAGTGCACCAAAAGGTTGCGGGTTTCATTCTCTGTCAGGGCACATGCCTGGTTTGCAGGTTCGATCCCTGGTCAGGGTGTCTACAGGAGCCAGCTGCTCAATGTTTCTCTCTCACATTAAAGTTACTCTCACTCTCTCTCCTTTTCTCCTCTCTCTCTCCTTTCCTCTCTCTGTAGAAATCAATAAAACCATGTCCTTGGGGAAGGATTAAAAATAGAAAAGAATAGAGTTGTCATATGACCCAGCAATCCCTGGGTATCTAACCCCCCCCCAAAAAAAAGTTGAAAACATTTATTTGCAAAGATGCTATGCACTGCAATGTTCATCTCAGCATTATTCATAGCAGCTAAGACATGGAAACAACCAAAGTGTCTTTCAACAGATGATTGGATAAAGAAGAGGTGGTACATATATACAATGGAATACTACTCGGCCATAAGGAAAGTTGAAACATGCCATCTGACACAACATAGATGGGACTTGAGAATATTACGCTAAGTGAAATAAGTCAGTCATAAAAAGCTAATAACCACATGATTTTACTCATATGTGAAGGAACAAACGTATGGTGACAGAAGATGATTTGACTTTGAGTGGTGGGCAATATACAGATCATGTATCAGAGAAATGTACACTTGAAATCTATAATCCTATTAACCAATGTAATCCAATAAACAATAAATTTAATTAAAAAAATAAATTAAAAATAAATCAGAGAAGAAGGGCAATGTTCATGAGATGCCCTGTAGCATTGCTGACAATTCTAAATTAGATCTGCAATAATTTTTTTGGCTCTATTCTATCAGTAAGTGAGTCTACTATTCAAGAACATCAAATATATTTTCAATAAATAATTTTTAGTAAATGCCCACGATGAAAATATTTTTAAATAGATTAACATTATTTTGAAATGGCAAACATTGTTACTTATTCCATTGCTAAATGTTGACATCCCAATGGCCATTCCTCCAGTTCACCCTCCTTAACCTCTTTGCAGTTTTTTGACACAGATGATTCTGCCTAGCTTTCAAAGTATTTATTGCCCTATAATCCAAAATAGCACAATCTCTTTGTTCTTCTCCTTCTTTTTCTGGCCTTATCTATCTTCTTCTAGAGGGAATCTTCCTTCTGGCCCCTAAACACTCATATGCCATATTCTTTTTAACCCTCCTCTGAACTTACAAAACAACTTATCCATTTTCTCTTTTTTGACACTCATCAATTTCTCCCTTTATAACTCATTCTGTGTACAGTCCCTATCAAGACTGTAAAATTTCTGTCTTGAATTGGATTAATTTTATAATCATTGTGACAACCCCGCATCCCCCCCCCCCAAAAAAAAACTGCTTGGGGGCTAATAGCATCTCAATAAACATTTGTTTTTAATAAATAAATTGATTTATAAAGAAATTCTCTACTAAATAAGAAGGGAGAGAACTGTAAATTTAATAAGGCAATTACAACACAGATTGCTAATATTTCCCAAGAGCAGGTCAATCTTCTCCCTTGCTCAGATGATTTAAAGCAGGCAAAAAAAGAGCTCCATTTTAGGATCCACTAGAGGAGCATAATATTGAACTCCTCACTGCTCAAGATGTTTTTAAAAATCCATCTAAGAGAGGAACTTTTGTGAAGAGTAATGGTGATAGATTCACAATGATCTATTTTTTAAATTATTCTAAAATATACCCATGGCTGCCCAACAAGCATGATTCAGTGGCTGAGTGTCAACCTATGAACCAGAGATCATGGTTCGATTCCCGGTGAGAGCTTATCCCTGGATTGTGGGATCCCCAGTGTGGGGTGTGCAGGAGGCAGCCGATCAATGATTCTCATCATTGATGTTTCTCTCTCTCCCACTCCCTTCCTTTCTGAAATCAATATACATATATTAATAAAATAAAACAACCATGGCTAATATGGACAGTATCATATCAGATCATTAAAAACTTTTGTTTGTTGAAATGTGTGCTGATATGGCAACCACCTAGAGTGGAGTAGCTCAAAAGAATCAGTGCTATGCAAATTATAGCTATGCGGAATAAATGGAGCATGGTGGTCATGCTTTTGTGCAGTGTGCTATTCATGGTGACCAGTAGAAGAAACTTACCAATGGTCTTAAAACAAGGAAGGACTTGTGCTTTTCCTGAGCAAAGCTGGGATCAAATGTGTAGCACTTTGAGCAAAGCATTTAAGCTTTGTGGTGGTTGCTTATCTCTCAGCTGGTTCAGCCTTACTTGCTATATATTTTTCTCTTCATTGCACACTTTTCCACTTCTTTCTCTATGTTTTTCATTCTGCTCTAATATATGCATCTTTATAAGACACTTTGAATTATTTTTGAAAGTCAGGTTATGAATAAGTAAATACAGTAAAAATAGACAAGCAAATGAGACCAAACTTGGATTTATCGTGCTGGAAATTTCTAAATCCCTAGGAACTTTCTAAGAGCATGTTAAGGAGGTTGACATTTATAAAGCTCTGTGTACACTTTCGATGTTTTTTTTTTTAACCATCCATTGCAAGGAATGAATGCATCCCTCATCCCAAATTATCTTCTTGTCTTAAAATAAGCACTGTTAGTCCCCCTTCACATTTATATTTTCAGAAATAAAATCTGTGACTACCCTCTTGAAAGTGATTCGTTTAAAACAGCTCAAAACTGACTTGGAAATGATTTGAATATGTATGTCAAGGTCCACGGTGCAGAAATGTTTGTTTTCACAGAGCCGCAGGTTTCATACACCTGGTGGTCAGGGCTCTTTGTCTGTGAACCTGCTTTCTCTCTCCCACCCCAGCTGCGGTTTTAAACCAAGGTTCTCAAATCTGGTGATAACTCCACCATTTGAACTTGAACAATGGCTCATTACGGAAGGCTATTTGGCAAATCTCTTTTAATGAATGGTATGAAACTTGAGGAAAATTTGCCTACGAATGAGAGAAAAGTAAAATTTTCAAACAGTGAATCAACTGCTTAGTGTCACTGAGTTATTTCTGTTTTTAAAGGAATTTGCCATCACTTTTCTTGACCAGAAGCCTTAAGATTTTCAGTAAAGGAAAGTACCTGCCAGGAGACAACTTAAGTAACGGGAGAATCTATTTTAAGAAAATGTGTCTATTTTAAGAAAAAGAAAGGACAGTTAATCCATCCTCTTTGGAAGGCAGGAAATCACATGAGAAAAGGCGGAGACAGCAGGTCAGGAGAGCCAGTTACACCCATGCTTTGCCTTTATCAGTGGTTCTCAACCTGTGGGTCATATATATTATCTGCAATATATACATTATCCAGTTGAATTTTTATGATGTCCATTAAATAAATATCATTATCCTAATTTTGAGATGAAGATATTTTTGAGAGATTAAGTACCTTACTAAGGCCAAAAAAAAAGTGAGAAGTGAGTCTCAAATATGAAGATGATCACATTTTTTTGCACAGAGTACAAATCCTATCTGTAATTTCTGAATAAATAGTAATGACTTATTTATCTGAAAATAGAACCAATATTTAAAAATTAAAGAAGACATCATCAAACTCCTTTTGTTGATTGAATAAGACATAGAAGTAAAAATCAATAGCAATTATTTATGAGAACTTATTTAAAGAAAATTTAAAACTTTGTCTAAAATGGAGAATAGAGTACATATATATTCACCTCTTGTGTATACCAAGATTCAAATGACATAAAAGTTTAGAGTTCTCAAGCAGAATAAATCCATAATGACCAAGACAAGTGGAATCAGGAACGGATAAGACAGTTCAACATTCTCGACCTGTTGGGAGAGACCGAGTGGAAGAATGTTGACTGAGAGAAGAATGCAGCTATGAGGAAGCTACAAAAGAAGCCTGAGACATGTTATTTGGAATTAAGAGAATCTCTGGACCTAACATGAGGTCCATGATGGGGAGCAGGAGTAAGAAATAGGCTGGAAAGTTATTTAATTAAAAAAATGAGTATGTAGAGCAACATAACTACTTTCCATTCGCATAGAGTATAGCAGGATAGTTATGACTTCCAAATTATAAAAAAAAAAAAAAGTAGCAGTCTCTTCAGAGGACCATGTGAGTCAAGATAAAGCATCTTGTATGATTATTGGTGATTCTGAATTTTTTTTTTAATTTTGTCTGACTCTCAGTCTTCCTTTCACACCCCTGTTGGCAGACTCTGACATGAACCTAGTTCCCAATGGAGAAATGTGGTTTGCAAATTCTTAACCTTTGCATCACAAACTAGAGTATAAAAAGGTGGGGTTGAAGCTTAGAGAAAGTATCTTAATAACCAGCACATCTCCATGGGGATGCATTCTGCTTCACTTTGGTGCAGGGTAGGGCTCTACTGTGATTAATTAGCACACTCAGAACCATGGCATTATTGCCTAGCAACTTCCAACTCTGGATTCTATCTGAAAACATCCTGGCTCTCTCTCATCCAAGCTGGGTCTCCTTTGTACACCTTCCAAAGACCAACCTACCTGTGCTTCTTTTCAAGCCCTTCAACCAAGTCTCTTTCCTCTACCCACACTGCCTCGTCAGCATTCCCTTGTTTTATGTACTGACCAGAAATTAGCTTACTGAAAACCGCAAGGCACACCAAAACAACACTTTTTTTGACCAAAGGGCATAAAAGATATATTTAAAGTTTTGAAAAGCTGCAATGTCTAACAAGAAAAAAAATAGCTTTTATTATATTCTGACATATCCATCATCACTCAATCAAAATACTTTCCTTTCCAACTGCAAAGAGTGAACATTTTCTCAATTTTCTGAAAGGCAATTCTTTCCTTTATAAAATTATTCCCCTTTTGGATTTTTCTCTTTCCCCTCTACTCGTAGTCAAGGACATCTAATTATAAAACTAGAAAACCAACTTGAATAGAATTGTGTAAAGAAGAGGAAACAAAAGGGTACTGACAGATAACGGAAATTATTCACTTGTGAGAGGGGATCATTGAACATGTTCACTTCTATTGGCTACAAAAAACCAAGGACTCTCTATTATCACAAGCCTATTGTGGACATTGGTTAGTTCTTAGAGCCCATCCATCATTCTAACTGTCACAGGGCATGTATTATGGTGCATTCATTTCATTTTTAATATGTTTCTCATTTTAAAATTAGAAAATGGATCAAATAAAGCTGTAGCAGAATGTTCTCCACAAATTCCTGTCTTCTTAATTACATTAAAGGATTTCTTCCCACTCACATTAAAAACTTGCCCTAACCGGTTTTGCTCAGTGGATAGAGCATCGGCCTGCGGACCCAAGGGTCCCAGGTTCAATTCCGGTCAAGGGCATGTACCTTGGTTGCAGGCACATCCCCAGTAAGGGTTGTACAGGAGGCAGCTGATTGATGTTTCTCTCTCATCAATGTTTCTAACTCTCTATCCCTCTCTCTTCCTCTCTGTAAAAAATCAATAAAATATATTTTTAAAAAAACCTGATTCACAGCATCTTTTCCATAGGAAACTTTTTCTCCCCCAGCACCACTTTTTAATCCAGTTTAGATCGGTGATTGTATCTATATAGATAACTCTTATAAAGTATTCCTTGGAAGCTAAAATGCCTATGAGTTGTCAAGGAGAGAGAAATCATCAATTATAGGTATAGGGTTTTCTTATTATGTCCTAATCATGTAAAAAAAAATAATGTTTATGGTTGACAAGAACTAAAGAAATAGTTTTTAAATGTTTGAGCTACATAAAATCTCTCCAAGCAACTGTCATCTATTCTATTATCTTATTGTAAAGATGGAATAACTTAGCCCTCCAAACTGGAAAACTTGTCTGAACTCAATAATAGTGCTGAAATAAAACCTCCAATTTCCATAATATTAAGTGTACTTTCCAATAAGCTACACTGAACCCAACATTTCTTTCTCAGGCCAAATTAGACAACATTGCAGACTAGTTCATCCTGCTCTAGGATAATGTTCCTTCACTCTCAATTTATCACCTTAATGTGTATTTGGCAATGCAGACAATAACTAATATCTGAAAGCAATATCAGGGATGAAGTAGAATGAGTAATTGAAAGCCATATATTTTTGTATTCTACTTTTGGAAGTTGTTCAAACATCTTCTCAAATAAAACTTGGTTCAGTTTCTAATATATCGTGACCAAACAAAACCATGGCCAAAAAGAACATTTACTGAGTGTACTTGATATACATGCTTCACACATGTTATTATCATTAATTTTTAAAGAACCCTAGGAGATAACTATCATCATACCACTTTGCTAATAAGTAAACTAACACTCAGGCACATTTATCTACATATATAAGTGCTCAGATTTTAACCAATGACCTTGTGACAAAAATACAGTGCATATTATATTGAAGTGAGCCTTCTCTCACTGACTATAAAATACCCAAAGGCAAATATGCCAAAGTGAGGCACAAGGGACAAAATGATGTAGATAATTTGAAAATTGAAATCCCATATCTGTAGGTACTGAGAATCTTTAGAAGTGACTGCAAATGCCAGGTTGGTCACAAAATGTAATAAAAAGATCTTCAACATATCTTCTCTACTCCTCATCAAGTCTAAATCCTATCAAATGCCAAAAATTAGGTGAAAGGGCTTAGTAAAGAATGATGAATAAAACTCAAAAATTGTCCTCAACAAGACATGGTCCACTGGGCATGGCATATTTGAAAAACTACTAGTAGGTCAGGATATCATGTGGATAATATATGCAAGGGGTAAGAAAAGGATCTGTCTGGACATAGCAATATCATGAAAATCACGTTAAGGAATTTTGCCTTTTATCTTTAGGAATAAAGTCACAAAAAGATTATTCTTACTGCAATGCATGAGATTAACTGGATGGAACAATTTGGATGGAGACAATTAATAATTTATTAAATGAATCCATAACATAGAGAAGTAAACAGGAGGATATTAGGGTTGGATGAGTGAAGATTATAAACCAAATTTTAGAAATAGATGAGGAGAATTATTAATCCATTAGATAGAACAGAAAAAAAAAAGATGATTCAGAGGCGAAACTTGGGCTTTTGGGTTGAGAGTATGAATATACTATGATAATAATTTCTATAAACAAATATGAAAAGCAAAGAATTTTAAAGATAGGAGTAGATATTGAATCAGTTTTAGATATCTGAGTGCCTCCGAGCCATCCTGAAGGAAATATTCACAAAGGTCTTTGTATAGAGTTTCTGTGAACTAGAGAAGGGGTAACTACTAAAGCTACAGCTGTCTTTTAATTGTGAGCATTTATTTTAACTCTTTGAGTCTCTATCTTGAAAGACATGAAGATGAGTCCATGCAATCTCATGACCACATGGTCATAAATAGATTATTTTTTCACATGATTAGGACATAATAAGATAACACTATAATTGTAATAGATGATTTGTCTTTCTTTGAAAACTCAAAAGCATTTCAGCTTCCAAGGAAAACTTTATTGGAGTTATCTGTATAGATATAGTCACTGATCTAAGCTGAATGAGTCCCCATAGTCCTCATCCAACTCTAGGACTGGATAATTATATGACTACCTACAAATATCATTTCTTCCTTGAATTGCTTACCTTCTTCCTATGAAAATCATTAACCTAAACTGGTGTTACTTAGAGAATATATGTATACATACACAGGTATAACAAATGCATTAGAAGTTATTTGCTTTGATATATCACTCTTCTTCCATCACAGCCCATGTTTTTCCTGATAGCAAGGGGACAAAAGCAAACAATATACCTAAAATGCATACTAATTTTTCAATGTAAGTGTTATGTCAGTAGTTTGAGCTAAGTGTTGTGAGAACAGAGGAGAAAAGCCTGGGGGTTATTAAAGGAAAGCTTTATAGAGGAGTTAGAACATCTAATGCCAAAGGAGTTAGAACTAGAAAATAAATCAAAAGGTAAAACGTAAAGTTAAAAAAAAAAAGAACAAAAATTGTGAAAGAATTTTTTTAAAATGGTTTAAATTTGTAATGACAAGTGGTCATTCAGGCAAGATTAGGGAAAATATGTCGTTTGGGGTCCATTAGATCAGAGCTGGAAAAGTGGGTGAAGAAGGGATAACCAAGACCCTTGCTTTGACCATGTCTTTAACCACAGTTGGTGAAGGGACACTGGGCACCCAAATGAAAGAGGAAGCCGTGCTAAAACATCCTCTGATTAATATAATCCCGATTATGCTTTAATATCAATTAAAGTTACAATTTTCTGTCTTGCTGCATTTTATAGAATACTTGACACTCTAGCACTCTAAATATTTCTGAGGACATAGAAACGGACCTGGAACTGTGCTCCTACAATATAATGACAGTGCATCTCTTTAGGGAAGATTAGTTATGATAATGAAAAATATTTTGCAGCAAGTTACAAAATTCAGTAGAATCTAGGGACACCGTATCAAGACTTTATATACCCTACTAAATGTATTTGAAACAAACGTCCAACATGTCAAAAAGAATAATCAAGCAAGATAATTTAACTTATTGACATAAATTATAGTTTATTCGCCAAGTTTTCTTCTCTAAAATGCACAATTCTGTATTATTTTCCCAGACTCAGATCTGGCATAAGTATTTCTAACTCATTTTCTCCAGAAAGACATGCATGGTGAATCAGTTGCTTCCATCCTTGGACACCATCTATGTCTTTGGACACCACCATTGGGCATCCTGGCTCTCTGTATTGTCATAGGTTTCTACAAGTCACAGATATAGGTGGAAAAGGCTAATTAGAGAGACAAAAGCTATCAGCAACCTTCATCCAAATATACTCGTCTGTTTGTATATAAGCTCATAACATATAGTCAACTGAAGAAATACAGGTGTAAAACCCACTTGCTTAGGGGACAATAAACCAAAAACTGCTTTACATAATTATACAAGCCCTGGCCAGTTTTTCTCAGTGGATAAAGCGTCAGCTTGTGGACTGAAGGGTCCTGGGTTCAATTCTGTCCAAGGGCACATGCCTGGGTTTGGGGCTCAATCCCAGGAGGGGGCGTGCAGGAGGAAGCCGATCAATGATTCTCTCTCTCATCATTCATGTTTATATATCTCTCTCCCCCTCCCTTCCTCCTGGAAATCAATAAAAATGTATTTTTTAAAAGGACTATATCATTGCCAATTATTTACTGTTAATAGAAGTAAGCAATGAGAGAGAATGGACTGAAGCACCTTAATGTGTTCTATTCAAGTAGGAATAACTTTTTATGGTTGCCTTGAATAAAGATTATGCACTGAAACTGCCAAATGAGTTTAGTAATAGAAGTCTTAATATTTTGAAACTAGGAATGATAAAAATGTGGAGAGAGTGAACTAAATTTGGATAAAGGCCACTTTTCCCAATTTGTTGAAAGACGTAAGTGCTGTGTTACAGACTGCAAATGTAAGCCACTTTTTAAATGGAGGAATATTGGGTTATCTGTTTCTGAGGACAGCGTCTCATTCCTCCCCTGCTCTCTGGCAATGGAATCATACAACTGATCTCAGGCATCATTGCCAGCCTTGTGCTATCCTTAGCCTAGCATTAAGGACACTAAGTTCATCAGAAGTTATGAGTATTTGAAATGGCTGAGTTAGAGACTAACAACCTCTCCAACACTGGCAAATGAGTGACATTTACTTTAAGTCACTTTCCCTAAACATATTCCTTAAATAAATATGATAAACAGTGTGGGGCCTGACAGATGCACCATCCAGGATACATCTCTTGTTGGTCCATCCTTGGCTCTTTGGTAGAACTCTTATTCTACAACTAGAGGCCCAGTGCATGAAATTCATGCACAGGTAGGGACCCTCGTGACTGCCAGCTACCAGCCAGGGCCTTTCTTTGTTCTGTGCCACCCCCTGGTGGTCAGTGCACATCATAGCAAGCGATCAAACTCTCAGTCGGTCAAACTCCCAAGCTGACACTTTGCATTTTAGGTATATATATAATGTGCCTGGTGCCCCAATCATAAACCAACATATCTGCCTCCTGCAATAGACTGTGTTCTCTTGGAAAGAAGAGACCAAGTCTTCTTCCTGTTTGTATTATCTTACTAGGGGCCTGGTGCACAAAAATTTGTGCACTCGGGGGGGGGGGGGCTCCTCAGCCTGGCCTGTGCCCTCTTGCAGTCTGGGACCCCTTGGGGGATGTCTACCTGCTGGAATGCCTGGCCAGCCTGAGTGAGGGTTTGAGGGCCATTTTCAAGCTGCCCACAGCCCGTTCAGGGTTCATGTCCCTACTGGGGTGCCTGTACAGCCTGGGTGTGGGGCTGAGGACCGTTTTCAGGCTTTCCACAGCCTGTTCAGGGTTTGAGTCCCTACTGGGGTGCCTGTCCACCCTGAGTGAGGGGCTGAGGGCCGTTTGCAGGCTGCCCACAGCTCCCATTGACCCAAGCGAGGCTAGCTGGAATCAGGTTTCTGGGGTTTATTTATCTTCTATAATTGAAACTTTGTTACTTTGAGCGGAGGCCTAGGCAGGGAACGAAGCCTCCTATTTGCTGCAGCTCCGTGGCTTCTATAATTGAAACTATGTTGCTCGAGCAGAGGCCCAGCCAGCCTAGGCAGACGGTTTACACCTGGTGCAACGGAAGCCTCCTGCTTGTTCCAGCTCTGTGGCTGTTGGCCTCCATCTTGGCTGGGTTAACTTGCATACAGCCACTCTGATTGGCTGGTGGCGTGGCTTGGTTGGTGGGCGTGGCTTAGCATATCTCAGAGTGACGGTCAATTTGCATATTACTCTTTTATTAGAGTAGATAGGACCTTGCTCAAATAATGTAGATTTGCTAAAGTGTATCGAGTTACATATCAGACATTCTTAGAAGCTTTCCTGTTGATCTCAAGAGTATATGTTAGACAAGGCCCTGGGGAACTCAGGTGATAACACCAACCTAGGGGCTCTAATATTTTTTAGAGATCCAATAATTATGGCTACAAGTAATCTAGTTTTCTGAACATGGGAGGTTGGTCTTTGAGGATCCTGGCTCTCTTACTAGGCTCCTGCCCATCGTCTACCTTATTAATTTACTAAAAGCATTTGAATAACAAATGTCTTCTTTAAGGATTGTTTGAGCTAATAAATGCAAGAAAGCCTTTAAAGCCTTTATCCTAGGCTTATTCTGAAATTATTACAGAAGAAAATAAGGGCAAATATTAAATTCCTTTAATTTTTTAACGTGAACATCCAAGTAGAAAAGCAAAATTAAAAGTTACTCATGCAAAACAATAAAAGTTAAATGAAAGGAGTAACTGAGTGGTGACCTTCATTGGGTAGTCAGGAAGAATGTCACAAAGAAGACATTAAGCTGATATTTGAATGTGAGAAGCTCAGAATAAAGGACATTTGCCAGGTAGTGGGCACCATCATGGTGAGTAACAGAGACCAAAAAAAAAAAGTGTATGTAACTGGAAGGTACAGCCAAAAGATCAAAGGCACAGGTGAGTTGAGAAAGGTAGGTCAGACCATGCCACAGGATAAAATCATATTAGATTCTGCAAATAAAATTGCCCTTTCTTTTCCCAATAGAGTCTCTCAGGCTGCCAAAATGCCACAGCTTGGTATTGGTAGCACCTTAACAGGTTGGAGTGTGACCATTAAACATTTGAGAAACAAAACCAATTTGGGGGCGATGTGAAGGAATAAGTACAATGAGGAACTCTGGTTAGAGAAGGATGGAGACAACTGATCAAAACTCTCTCTAAGGCAGCCTCCAGGTCTCAGATTTTTGAGCCCAGAATTCACAATTGGTTGAGAAACAAAAGAAGCTGTCCTGAGAAGGTGGTGGGCCTAGTCAGAGTCACTGCGGACCAGTGGGCTACCCACTTACCCAATCTCTGCTGACCTAACACAGTGTTAACAGGCTGTACAAGAGGTGTTTTCTTCCCTGCAAACACCACTTTACTGTTGGATGGAAATACATGTTACAAATATTATGATGTGAAGACAGAAACTGCATCCCCACGAATTCTAAATTCAAGCTGAAGAGTCTCTTAGGATAAACAAAAGCCTCTCTGCTTCTTTTGAGAAACCCAGAATCAGGAAAATTGAAAGCCTACCTACACCCTTGGAAAATTAAATCCTGATTTAGTTAATGTTCTCCTCATGGCTGAAGTGGCTACTTAAGCAGAGATAATGACAGTGTTAGGATGCTTAATTGCTGTTTAATCAGTCTCTCTATAGCTCCTGTTGGAAAGACTGGGGGTTAGGGAGGACTGTTAGATTAGAAATGGAAAGAAATGCCATTATATCAACCCTAGAGAAACACCTCACTTGTGTGTGAGTAACAGACGTGAATGGATTGTTTCTGGGCACCCAGGAGTCTGTTGGCGGTACAGACCACTCAGAGAGCAGACTGGATGCTGTGGCTGTGAGTCAGGTAGGTAACAGAGTCCCTCTGCATGGTAGAATATAGATCAAAGCTTGAGAGACCAAGTCTAAATCTATAATCAGCATTCTACACTTAATGCCCATCATTATCATTAGAAGAAATTAGAAATATGGGAGGTGAGGTTTTTCTTAGTTTTTTTTTTATAAATCTGGAAAACCATCCTGACGATATTTGTGTGTGTACGTATGGCAGCTCTAGGGCCTAGGCTCATAATGACAGTAAATACAAAGCTGCTTGGAATTTACACCGTAGCCTGGGACTGGGGAAGGATTTCCTTCCCTCGGCTCCTGCAATTGCCCAATAAAGGTGTTAGGTCTGGGGATGGGAACCCAAGTCTTTATCTCAGGCTCTGCTCCCAGGAAATTCCATCTGAGACAAGATCAGACAAAAAAAGAGTCAGCAAAGATGGAACCATGATCAGGAAAGAGACACAGCTAGCCAGACATCTCAGAGAGTTTAATGGAGAGTGATTGTTACTGAGTCCTGATATATACTCTAATTTCCTCTAAGACTGTGGTTTAACTATTAGAAAACTGAAAATATTTCATTTAATATTTAACTTCAAATTAATATATTTGCTATCTTTATAAATACCTGTATTGCACTGCACGTATGTATTCAGGTATGTGGAGTTTCTGGCTGACTTGTATTGAGTAAACATTCTTGTATTCTAATGGGCTATGCCTGGTGACATGAATTTGAAGGTGTGCTATCTTTTTATGGGAACCCCCATGGTACTCAAAGGTCCTTATCCCAAAGAGGTATGTCCCAAACACTTCTTTATTCTTAAGTTGTAACAAGATTAAATCTATGAATTATTTGAAAAACTATAAATCATTAACAATTCCCAATAGTAACCCCTAAGTACCCACCTGACTGTGAATACTTTGAGAGGAAAGACTTCATGTCTTTTATTTGTAAATTACTGAAGAAAAAGAAGACAAACTGAAATTCAAAAAAACTTAAAATATTTTCTAATATAAAGTTGGTGTAAAACGGTTTCCTCAGTAAATTCCCAAGTTGTTTATGAATGGTATGTTTCTGAGCTTTCACAAAGATACTTAACTAATGGCTAGAACCTTGTAGAGATTGTCCAAAGGAAAACTCGCTTTTCCTCAATGAAAGCATTCAGCTAGAACATGTAAAGAAATAAGTTCTGCAATTGGCAAAATCTATGCAGACCCTGGGAACTTATCCCAAACCTGAGCTGGTACTGACATGACTAATTGGGAAAATGTAATTCAAACTTGTTCATATAAGCCCTTAAAAAAACAAGAGTATATTTGAAAAGCTACTTTCCCAAACCATGCTGAATAGTTTTGAGAAATTACTCAGAAAAAGTCAAACTCACATTGCAGATTTCCCGACAATAGAAATAGATGTACAGGAGCTTGGAGAAGTGATTTTAAAGGGATCATTCCTGGTTTCCCACTAGACCTAATGCCTTAGTGACTAATGCTGCCGGGTGAAATATGAATATTTTTTAGATAACCCGGCTTATGATTTTTTGTCTTCACCCAGTAGCTTATGGTTTTCTTTTTCATTTTTGGAAAAAGAAGTTTGTGCCTTTGACAGCTATATTTCTTCGTCTTCTTTCTCAGTCCTTTTTTGGGGCAGGGAGAGAGGGAAGAAAAATTCCTATTTCAAATTTTATGAAAATAAATTAGAAGAGCAAGAGAAAATGCAGTGGCTGCCTCGCACAACATTCCTCAGACAAATTTGAGTTTTAGGTGCCCTCTGAGCTCTCTCACTCTCATCTGAGACTCTGTGGGTGAGTTCTACCTTGTTAGGAGTATATGGTTAGTAAGACAAGATAATCTTAAATGTTCTATCGGGACTAAGGTGCAGAATTAGTTGTGTTAAGAAAAAAAAAGATAGCTTTTTAAAAATGAACATGATGATTCATTGTAAAATGACCATTGTGGAACTTGTAAGAAACGGACTGAAAAATGAAAGTTGAAATTTTGTCTTTACCTTTCCATGTCAGACTTTCTTTGCCCAAAGAAGTTCAACAGTATTTTTTATAAGATTCCTTCTGGATACATATGTGAAACGACTTCAGCAATTTCAGAAATCCTCAAATAACCAACTCTGTGAGGTGCCCCCATGTCATCATAGCCTGGTCTTCTATTATGGTTAAAATTACTCTTATCTGTACAAAGTCATCATCTGCTTCATTCCAAAGCCAAAAGATAATCTTTGAAGATGTCTGATAATCCTTTTAGATGGTTCAATAAACATACAAGCAACAACAGTAAAAATATGAATGGAAGAAAGATATTTTAAGAACTGACTTTGTGTTTTGAACAAAGAAAGGCAAAAAAGGAAGAAAACTAGACTCATTGACTGAGTCTATTCTACCAGGCATTTTAATTATCAATTTAATCATTCCCATTTTCCTTTGAGTTGGGAACTATTTGCAGTTTACACATCATGATACAAATAAATAGTGAAGGTATTATCTCCACATTAGAAATAAAGTAAAATTTGTTCAACCAAAGCAGCATTTTTTACCTTTCACTGTCAATTTGAAACAGAATATATGACAGTTTAAAATGGCAAAGCATTGCTTTTTGTAGATCACATTTTGCTTATTTCAGGCAAAACCATGAGACAGACAATGTTTATCTCCATCTATTTGGCATTTCCCACTTCCTCTTTCTTGTCCCACTCAAGGAAAGGATCTACCATCATCATTGACTGCTTTTGGCTTTTTCATTTCAAGTTTTTCTCAGGTGTGTCAAGCAATTTTTTTAGCACTGGGAGATTTTCATGCACCCTGGAGGGATAATTAGGAAGTAGAATTTTGCAGGCCTTTGTAATTACATAAAATTACATCTTGAGGCCAAGTGTAGGATGCTACAACCAGACCCTAACGGGACTTAACTTGCTCCAAAGATTTGCTTGGTTCTCCTCTCAATCTTTCATCAAAGTCAGTTCCACCACCCTTCAATCAACTGCTCAGACCAAAGGCCTCATGTTGTTTCTCTATTTCTCCAGGAATAGATCGCATCAGACAGCAAAATCCATCAGCCTATTTTTAATAAATACCTCCAAACCAATCGATTTTCCCTGTCTCCACCTTCTCATCTATTGTAAGCCTCTGTTTCTCCCCTGGACCTCTAAGAGCCTTTTAAATGACCTCCTGGCCTTCATTGCGCCCTTCTTATAATGTTTTTTACATCATCAGAGTGAAATTTTAAAAACAAAGTCAATTGGCCCTAACAAGTTTGGCTCATTGGATAGAGCGTCAGCCTGCAGACTGAAAGGTCCCAGGTTCGATTCCGGTCAAGGGCATGTACTTTGGTCGCGGGCACATCCCCAGTAGGAGGTTTCTCTCTCATTGATATTTCTAACTCTCTATTCCTCTCCCTTCTTCTCTGTAAAAAAAATCAATAAAATATATATATTAAAATAAATAAATAAAGTCAATTGTCTTACACTTTTGGTTAAGACGTTCAAATGACTTTCCTATCTCCATTTCCTAAATCAACCCATGTGACCAGTATCCTGGCCACCTTTCCTGTCTGTTACAGCTCAGTCACTCCTGTATAGCTGTTGACTACTTCATTGAACTTGAATGTGCCAAGGTTACTTTTCCCGAGAGCCTCTTTGCTTGCTGCTCCCTCTGCCAGGAATGCTGTTCCTCTCAATTTCCATATCTCACACTTTATTAGATTTCTGTTCAAAAATCACCTCATTAGAAAAGTGCTTCTGGTCTCCGACTCTCTGAGTTCCTTGCCCTCAGCTGCTCTGTAAACCTGCTTTATAAGACCTGTATCTTATTTTCTTCATAGCACTTATATTGTTCTAAAATTATAATTCATATCAATCCATATACTTGTTTTATTTTCTTTCATACACTTTCTCAACTAAATGTAGATATATTCAAGGCATAGACTTTGTGTTAATTATGGAGAATCTGGTACATAGTACACATTCAGTATACAATTTGAATGGATAAAAAACTATTATACAATCTACATAAGAAAAAGAATTCCTATTTCTGAAACATTTTTATAAAACTCTAAAGAAGTAAGTAATCAGCTCAAGTAAATTCCAACAATTATTCTTCATGAATCAGATTGCTTTTAAGAATAATAACTTCAGCTAACCTGAGTCACTGGAGAACATTTTATAAATTTATTTTCTTTTAGATTAAATGATGCCCTTGAATCAAGAAGGCAAACCTACACTTTCAAAAAAGTTGGAACACTTCACACACCAGAAAATGTGGCTCAATCAATGCTTTATTTTTTAAAATATATTTTTATTGATTTCAGAGAGAGAGGAGATGGAAATGTCAATGATGAGAATCACTGATGAGTTCCCTCCTGCACACCACCTACTGGTGCTCGAGCACACAACCAGCACATGTGCCCTTGATGGGAATCGAACTCAGGACTCTTCAGTCCACAGACCGACACTCTATTCACTGAGCCAAACCAACTAAGGCAATGCTTTATTTCTTCACAATTCTTAGTCAATGAGCTTAAATTTTAATAATATATAAATAAAAACAATATTTCTTGGATGCTTAGAAATGGACAGTGCCCTGCCATCATATAATCAAACTACTTCGGTATATAGCTACTGGTATCACTGCCAAGCTTATAAAGAGGAGAGACTTGATTTTGCAAAATATATGCTGTTTTTAATATTTTTTTATTGATTTTTTTACAAAGAGGAAGGGAGAGGGATAGAGAGCCAGAAACATCCATGAGAGAGAAACATGAATCAGCTGCCTCCTACATGCCCCCTACTGGGGATGTGCCCGCAGCCTAGATACATGCCCCTGACAGGAATCGAATCTGGGACCCTTCAGTCCACAGGCCAACGCTCTATCCGGTTAGGGCAAGATACGCTGTTTAAGGTCACACGAATCATTAGTAGTAGAGATGGGGCTTAAGCCAGTTTTCTTGATTCCTTTCTGGGAAACCGGTTAGGGCAAGATACGCTGTTTAAGGTCACACGAATCATTAGTAGTAGAGATGGGGCTTAAGCCAGTTTTCTTGATTCCTTTCTGGGTCCCTTCACTTCCTTACCGCATGATTCCTAAACACTTATAACATATGTATCAATTATATGGATAACACTAGGTCTAGAGTGGACTTAGCTTCATCAGTTCTTCACTTCATATTTTTCTACTGTGGTTAAATTATCTAAGGAAACTACAAGTGTAAATATTTTGTGAGCTCCATGTGATAGAGGTAATAAGTTCTTTACACACATTAACTAACATACTAAATCCATCTAAATAATCCCCCCCCCCAAATACTCACACATGGCTTACGGTCTACACTAGCATAACTTTAGTATTTCAGGATACTCTTCCCTAGACAAATAGCTTGATTGTTCATTAGAAGAACTTCTAGAATAATCCATCTACTTTTTAATGAGCAGTATCAATAGACAGTTTATGTTTCAAAATTCTGAATTTGCTTTTTCTACCCGTTCTAACCCATGTTATTATGGTTTATACCCAATGTTGATCAAGCTCCTGCCTTAAGCCAAACTTCAAAATCTCAATATATCTGACATTGTCTTCCCTGTGATGAGACACTGTCCCACCCCTGTGGAGGTGGTATTCTGCCTGGTCTCAGGATCAATAAACTCAGCTTTGCCTTATCAATCGATTGTGTTGATGATGTCTAGGGAGCTGGCATGGGCATAAATCATTACATTCCCTCTCATAAAAACCAAGATAGGTATCATCACAATATTTTAGATGAAGAAATGAAGGCATTAAAAAGAGAAGAAATTTGCTCATGGACATGGTAGCAGTGACACATGAGCGTGCAAACTCAGAGATGGTCTACCCCTGGAATGCAACCTTCTAACCACTCTGGGAACAGCTAATCTGGAAGCACCTAATTCTGTTCATCTGAAACCAGCCACTATTTTATTAAAATATGAGAGTAAATTTTAATATTTTAGTGTTTTTATTCCAAATTATATTCCCTTTTTATTTTTTATTGAATTTACTGGGGTGACATTGGCTAATAGAATCATAAAATATTAAAATAAAATTAAATAAGAGCTTGCTTGCCTTAACGATGTTCCAAAAACAAAGGCACATAATTACTACAATTCTCTGTACCTGAGATGCTCGGATATTAAAAGAAAAGAAAAGAAAATAGAAGTGAAAATGAAGTAAACATAAAATGAAAGCCAAGTGGAGTAAAATACAAGTAAACTAAATGCAGTATGCATCTCATGTTAAACACTTGATATGGGTTGGGGGGGTGTCATTTCAAATTAATTGCATATAATTATTATAGGTAGCAATGCATGTTAACTACTTTTGCATTCATGCCCACAATATTATCTTTCAGGAGACAGTCTCAGCTCTAAGTTCAGGATGTATTTAGACTCTGATCACTTGTCACCCTCTCCTCCACCACTTTCATCACCTGGCATCTGGTCTTTTGTTTACGATGACTTCCACTGTTGCCCCCTGTAGTCTATTCTAAAACAGACAGAATAATTCCTGTCAGATCATCTCACTCCTCCCTCTGCTCAAAACCCTCCAGTGCTTCACATCTTCCTCAGAATAAAATCCCGACTCTTTAACGTAGCCTACAAGGCCCCACATTCTCCTGCCCGTGGTAACTTTCTGACTTTGTCTTCAACCAAGTTGTCTCTTGCTTACCATGCTCCATCTACAAGGATCTCCTTGTTCTTTCTGAAACACACAGCTGGGCTCATCCCTGTGCCTCTGCACTGGATATTCCCTCTGCCACAACACTAGTCCACTAGTATGTTCACTCACTTATTTGTGATGTCTTCTCAAAGGCTACCTCATCAGAAAGAACTTTCCAGGCTGCCCATCCAAAAACAGCATCCCTCCTCCTCATTTGCTCTTTCCTTACCTTGCTCTTTTTGGTTCTTTTTAGCACTTGTTGGCACCTGACGTATTATGTTTCATCAGCTTCTCTCATTGGAGCTGCATGAGAAGTTACTGCTCTGTCTACAGAGTCTAGAATAATGTTGGGCTCGAGTCTGCACACCTAACTATAGAAAGAGGAAATTACTGTTGCATTTTGACCTGAATAAAATGCAATGGATAATTACTGGACAAGTTAAGGCAGTAATAATTATAATAACAAAGCATTTTACAATATTTTGAAATTTAATGCATAACCTCACTTGATAAAAGGAGTTGTTCCTCCTTTTTAAAAATCCTTCCAGTAAAGAAAATTAAGGTTCAGCAAACTTCAACCCTTGCTTAGAACTACCCAGCTAAGAAAGGCCAAGTTTATTCCTAGGACTGAAGTTGGTGGACTCTTCATTAACCCTTTTCATTGAATGACTGTCCTCCAAAGTATTTTCAAAGATTTCTCATTCTTCCCTGCAGTTCATTATTTAGTTCCAAATTAAGATTCTCTGAAAGGGTCATCTGTGGAAGTGGAACATGTGTCAAATTCCAGGTATGTGGTCTCGCTCCTAAAGAAAAATTCCACTTAAATAAATATAACAACTAGTAATTACTTACACCTTCTTGATCTCTTTCAATTTGACAAGTTTAAATAAGGGGAACAGGTGATCAGGGGGAAAAAGAAGCTATTAAGCTCAGCAGTATTCAAATCAAACAGCTGCCAATTCATCATAAACGATGGAGTTCGCTGCAAAGCTACAGCCTCATGCAGAAGATATAAGAGCTCTACTGCCTGGCTGGTATGGCTCAGTTGGTTGAGCATCCTCCCATGCACCAAGAGCTCATGGGTTTGATTCCCAGTCAGGGCACATGCCCAGGTTACTGATTCAACCCCCAGCAGGGAGGCAGCAGATCAATGTTTCTCTCATCAATGTTTCTCTCTCTCTTTCCCTATCCCTTCCTCTCTCTCTAAAAAAATCAATAAACATTTTTTTTAAGAGCTCAATCAATAGGCATTGATCGGGAACTTTCTCCAGGAGCTGATTCCGTATGGGAATTATCCCTTCATAAAACGTGTTTTAGTAAAAGCCATGGTAAAATAATGATGCTCTCTTACTCCATGGAATACAATAGTCTCAAGCTAGTTCAGAAAGGAGGAAGGAATTCTTCTACTACAATGTTTCATGAAGTATATGCAGCCACAAATAGATTGCATTGTTCTCTCCCTGGAATGTACAGAGGATCAGAGTAGTACGAAGAGCACTTCGGTATGACCTCTTAAGTACAAGCATTGCTCAACTATTGGGATTAATTTTCTCTAGTTTCTGCCAGAATGCCCAGTTTGTAGTAATGAGATTTCATGATATATGAAATATACAGGATTCAAGCTAATTTTTTCCTAGTTTTAAAGGAAGGTTTAAAGTGCTTTTAAGCATATATCTTTATAGGGAAAAGATATCTGGCATCTTTAAGAAATGAAAACAGGACAGACATTGGATTCTATTCATTTAAGTTTCCAAGTAGCTTTTCTCATTGTTTGTGAGCTTACTTAGTGATTTAGGTAAATCGCTGTTATTAGGTTATTTACCAAGTTGCATCTTTACTTTCAATTATGTGATTCTGTAGTGTGGATCTTTCAAAACTATATTCCCAGGCTCTTTACTTGACCAATGGTTATTTCCAAGGGCTCTCGGTGGACAAGGTAAGCAA